>JAQQSZ010004426.1:0-14156 GCA_028646595.1 Phalanger gymnotis | reverse complement strand
TCAAGAAGGAAGTAAACAAGTATTTATTAAATGTTCTTTCTAGTTTCTTCACTGCTTAGCTGCCTAAGTTAGTACTGTGAGACTATTCAGACAGAAAGCAACCAGAAAGTCAAAAGTACTAGGTAGGGATGATTCCCCACTGGTCTTGTAGAAAGGTTCTGGCATCAATCATGTCAAAAGGAATGAAAATTTTGTTAGTCATTTTAGTCATCTGACTCTTTGTGTCCCTACTTTTCAGGTTTTCTTGGCAAAGATACTAGAGCGGTTTGCTATTTCCTTCTCCAGCTCATTTTAGAGATGAGGAAACTGAGACAAAGATGGTTAAGTTACTTGCCAGGGTCACACAGCTAGCAAGTGTCTAAGTCTGGATTTGAAGTCAGGTCTTCCCGACTCCTGGTCCAATGCTCTGTCTAATGCACCACCTAGCTTCCTTTTTGCCTTATTATTAGGTATCCTATCATGTATTATGGCAACCATAGTATATTCATACACATTACTCATTTTAATTATCACAACAACCCTGAGAAAGAGAATGGATAAGTATTAGTTCCTTGTAATATATGAGAAACTCTAGGAATGGGTGATTTGCAACAGGATGGACAGTTATTAAGCTTTAAAGACTGAACTTGAACTCTAGTCTCTGGATTCTTAGTCTTTTCTCTCTACTAGTTTCCTCTTAGCTTTTGTTGTCGTTGCTACAGTTTTCTAGGTTAAAAGAAGAGAGGAAGAGTTCTGTGGAATTGCTTTCTTAGAAAAGCAGGTCACCCTTTCTTGGTCTCACTCTGGTTATTTGCTTTCAGGCCATCACCCTTGCTTAGGCTAATCCTGATTGTTTGCTTTGCTGCTAATACCTTTCCCTCCACACAGTGGGAAATCCTGAGCAGCTGCAACTCAGGACTGTATAGGAGTGGAGTAAATTAAGCTGGCTGTCATAAACTCCTGAGCTTATGCAGTGAGTGAAAGAGAAAATGATAACAGAAACACGCAAGTCTCAGAGTCAGGAGGTACCTTAGAGTTCTCATCTAATTCATACCTAAACAAGGATCTCTTCTATAACATTGCCAAGTGGTCATCCAATTTTGCTTCAAAATCTCTTGTGAGACAGAATTTTCCATCTCTTGAGGCATCCCATTCCATGGTTAGAGAGTCCTGATGGTTAGGAAGTTTTTTTCCCTTGAATTAAATCCAAATTTATCTCTTTGTAACTTTTGTTACTTCTTTTCTGCCCACCAACATATATCCAAACAGCTTTCACCCATTTTCCTTGTGAGAGTTCCAGAAATATCTGAAAACAACTATCATACCCCCCTCCCCCATGTCTTCTCTTCTCCTGGCTACAAATTCCCAGCTCCTTCAGCTGACCTTGAGTCTTTTCCTCCCGTTTACCCTCCAAAGGAAGCTTGACAATTTCCTTAGTAATATGTACTTCCAAGAACTGAGCACAGTACCACCCCAGGTGTGGTCTGCCCAGGGGAAAGTATAGTTGAACTCACCTCCCTATTTCTCAATGCTGTACTTCTTATGGTTTTATTTTTGGCATTTGTATTCTCAGCATCTAGAACAATGCCTGGCACACAGTAGACACTTAATAAATGAGTGTTGATTTATCGATTGATGTTAGCACAGCCTGAGATTGCATTAGTTCTCTCAGGGCTGCCACTTCACAATGTTGACTCATATCTAGCTTGCATTCCACTAACCTTCCACGGATTTTAAGATGAACTACTTTCTAGTCGTATCTTGCCCCCAGCATCTTGTGCCTATTAATTTTTTTTGAGATTACTTGTGATTTTACTGGCATTGGGAATTTTCAGTGGGGAAACTCCTTCCACCAATGCAGACCAGCACCTACTCTGCAACCTATAGCCTTTGATAGTTGCCTGGGGGTACTGAGAGGTATGTGACTTGACTAAATAAGTATCACAAAGCCAGAATATGTCACAAGCAGGACTTGAACCCAGGTTTTCCTGACTTTTTATCCACTATATCACATGATATTTTATCCAATTCAGTTTAGCCCAATGTTCTGTCAAGAACTTTTGGGAATCCTACTTTATCAACTAGCATATTAGCTAATCTTCCCAGATATGCATTAGCTGACAATTTGACAAGCCTATTATCTTTCTTTTCACCAAAGTCATTGATAAAAATATTAAATAATCCAGGGCCAAGCACAGAGCTTTGGGACATTTCATTACAGACTTCTTTCTATCCTTTGAAAGTTTTCAATGAACTTTACCTGGACATTCAACCAGTTCTGAATTCATTTAAGTGTCTAATCTATGCCTCTCCATTCTTTCTACAAGGATAGCTTGAGCATTTCTATTGAATAGTTTGCTAAAAATCTATGTGAATTATTATCTATAGCTCTTTCCTCACCTCTTTATCAGATAACTGTAAAATTCAGAGTAAAGAGCTCTGGACCTGGAGTTAGGAAGGCCTGAATTCAAATCCAGCCTCATGTGCTTACTAGCTATGTGATCCTGGGCAAGCTGCTTCACCTCTGTTCACCTGTTTCTTCAAATGTAAAATGGGAATAATAAATAGCACCCACCTCTCAGGGTTGTCAAATGAGATTATAATTGTAAAAGTGCTTAGCACTTTGGCACATAATGGGTGCTATGCAAGTCATAGCTATTATTATTGTTATTATTATTAATTATACTCATTAATAAATTCAAAATAATGTGATCATGGCATGATTTATTCTTGATGAAACAGTGTGGATCTTTCATGATCATCATGTTCTTTTCTAGATAGCACCAGTTATTCCTTTAATAAAACATTCTAGAATGTTGCCAGGAGTCAAAGTCTAGTTCTAGCCCTAAAGTTTAAAGATTACTCTTTCCCTTTCTGGAAATGTACTTTTCTCCACTCTCCGGTACATCTTCCATTCTCCATGATCTTTCAAAGATCAGCTATATTGGCTCGGTGATCACATCTGCTTCTTCTCTCTATACCTGATTCAAATGATATAATATTTATAAAGTGCTTAGCACAGTGACTAACACATGGTAGACTCATGCACTTTCCCTTCCCCTTCCTCTACTTGAGAATATAGTTGATGTAGGTCAGATGACTTGAAGTCATCCAGGTACACCCTTGTTCAGGCCCCCATCATCTTCTGCCTGGGCTGGTATAACAGCCTCCTGTTCTGTCTCTCTGCCTCGAGTCTCTCCTCTTTCCAATCCACTGTCTACACAGCTACAAATGTGATTTCCCCAATGAACAGGTTCGACTGTGTCACTTCCCCATTCAGTGAGCTCTAATGGCCCCTTGTTACATTTCAGATCAAGTACAAACTCTTATTGTGGCATCTGTAGCCTTTAATATGGCTCCCCTCTACTTTTTCATCCTTATTATAGATCACTACCTTTACTACACAGCAGTCTATCTGAAATCTTGATGCCTTTAAACAGGCTGTTCCCAATTCCAGGAATGTCCTTCCTCTTTACCTCCAAGTATTAGAATCCCCAGTTTCTTTCAAAGCTCAAATCAAATCCCACTTTCTACATAAAGCCTTTCCTGATCTCTCCAGCTGCAAGTACTTTCTTTATACACCCCTTCCCAATGCTAGTATTTATTTCATAGATACTTACACATATACATAAAGTCTCCCC
The DNA here is from genome assembly GCA_028646595.1 of Phalanger gymnotis. Lineage (NCBI taxonomy): Eukaryota > Metazoa > Chordata > Mammalia > Diprotodontia > Phalangeridae > Phalanger > Phalanger gymnotis. The sequence continues at coordinate 10,536 of JAQQSZ010004426.1, read as the reverse complement.
TGAAGGAATGAATGCAAACTCCTTCAGGGCAGGGACTGTTTCATTCCTGTCTTTACATCCCCAGCTTTTTATATAGTGCCTGAGTCACTTAGTCAATCGATTGACTTATCAAGAGTCACCAGAAGCTCCCTTACTTTCACCCTATTTATTCTTGGTAGCAATTCTCCATTAGGCATTTCTGTTCTGTCCTTTCCAGTCCAAAGATTCTTCTCCTTGGCAGAGAAAACAGATGCAAAATAACGGTTGAGCAGCTCTACCTTCTCTCTCTCATCTGTTATTATTGTCCCGTATACTCAGAGCAGTGGTTCTGTCTTCCTTTTCCCTAATATGGTTAAAAAAGCAGAATACTTTTTCTTGTTGCTCTTGGATTCTTTGCCAACTTCCACTCATTCTTAGCTTTAGTATCTCTGATCCTTCCTATTACTCTTTTCTATTCTATCCCTACCTGCAATTTCTTTTTTTAAACAAACCACTAAGAAAACTCCTGTGGTGAAAGAAAATAACTTTTGAGAAATAATAATAGAGTGGGGCTGTGAGAACTTAAAAAAGGCAGTATGATAAGATACTAAAGAATATATAGTAAGATTGAGTGGGGGATGGAGAATGAAGAAAGCAATGATGGAATGGTAGACCTTGGATTAAATTAGAAATTAGGAAGTTGGAACTAATTATGGGGATCAGCTGAGTCCTGAGATAAAATCTGCTGTGTGCCCTAAGCCATTCAACCTGACTCCATGGCTGGGAACTGTCTAGCTATGATCATAAATAAAGCTTATCCATTTTTTGACATTTTTATCTAATGCTTCTGACCCATCTTTCTTGCTGTCCAGTCTCCTTGCAATCATTCTTTCACTGTCCAGGCTGGTCACAGTTCATCTCTCTATTGTCTCCATGCCTGGCAAATAGATTCTTACTCATTCTCTCACACATACTTACTATCTGATCTTTAATTTAATTCTGAAGAAGCCAGGACATTTTCCCCCCTCTTACCTACTTTATCCTTTCTTCAGTTTTCACTTTTAATCAAGCTAATGAAATTGCAAAAACTGTCCAAAGACACTCGGTTACTGCAGGCAGATGAAAATTTCCATCTCTGCCTTCTAATGGCTTTCTCCTGTATCCATTAATTGAGTGTCCTATGTAACATATGCATTCGCCTGAGGATTTTGTGAGAATCTCTGATTTTATTGATGTGGATACTATTTCCTTTGGTATAGATTCCAGCTCATCCATGTCGTTAACTCTATTCAGTCCATGTTCATGTCCTCCCATAAAGGATCTAATGCACTGAACATGCTCCTTTAGATCTTTTAATGTTTCATTGATATCAGGATGGTATTTAGGTTGTCCTGTTATCCCGTGGAATGCAAACTCTGGCAAGGTTACACATGCTGGAAAATATAGGAAGAGTGATGGATCTGTTATCCAAGGCCTAGACTAGCTAAACTGGGGGAGACTGAGCAGCAGCAAGTTGGCTATTAGGTAGTGCCACAGCAACCTGTGAAACAGAGGAGAAAACAAAATGGCCCCAAATCCTATGAATACTTGTAATAGTGTTAGAGTGCCAGAGAGAGAGGTAGAGGTTGTTAAAAAATCACAGTTTTTAAACTCATCTATTAACATGAATTTCACCATTGGCAAGCCTTCTCCAAGATGAGATATTTAGGCAACAGGAACTGATTGAAAAACTATTGGAGGGTTAACATATTGATTAATATTTACATACCATTGGTTTAATTCACACATAGCAGTATTGTGAAAGAAAAGCTATAGTTAACCTCTGCTGTCTGAGAAGTTACAAAAGTTAAGTACAAAGAGCTTTAGCCTTTGAGTCAGGAGAAGGGTTGAGAATCTCCATGCCTTTTGTCCTAGTCAGACCACACCTAGAATAGTGTGTTAAGAACTAGGTGGCACATTTTAGGAAGGACACTGATCGATGAAAGGGAAATTAGTAGGGTGAAGGACCATGAGACCATATCCTCTGAAGATCAGTTGAAGCAATTTAGGACATTTAATCTGAAGAGGAAAAATTTTATGGTGGCACATGATAATTAGCTGAGTATTTGTGGGATTATTGAGGGATTGGATTTGTTCTGTTGGATCACAGTGGACAGAACTAGAAAGAAAGGGTAAAGGTTGCAGAAAGACAGGTAAAGACTCAAAGCAAGAAAAACTTTGAAGAATTAGAATTACCCTTAGCAGCAAATAAAAGTGACTTCGAAAGACAGATGCTGAAACATAACTCCTGCCTCTTGTTAGAGAGATGATGGACTAGAGAGGCCCAAAATGAGATATGAGTTTTCAAGCATGCTCAGTGTGCTGATTGTTTTGTTAAACTGTATGTATTTATCACAAAGGAGGGCTTCCACTAGGTAGAATAGGGGATAGTAATTTAGAGAGCAATAATATAGGCCAAAGATGACATCAATAAAATAATGTTTTGAAATGTACTAAAGCAAATAAAAAAGTTTAGGAGATACAAATAGAAAAGTTTTGTTACCATCGTGTTAAATTTTATACACACATGTACATGCCTTAAAAAACAAACTGTATATAACTAAAGTTCACAATTTCTTGAATAAATCTCTTTTTTCTAACATATAAAATCCTTGAGAATGACAATCATTTAATTTTTTTCTTTTTGTCTTCAGCACCTAGTACAGTGCCTAGCAAATAGTAAGCAATGCATAAATGCTTATTGATTGTTCTTGCTTGTATACTGAGATGTTTGTTTTTGTTAAATTCACAATAAAGGAGACAGTTGATTTAAAAAAGAAAGATAAAGAGCCAAATATTTTTTGCCATGTTTGCAATATTCAGAATAAAGTTAGCTCTCAAGAAATAGCCATAGATGGAATGGAGAGAAAAGGAATTGTAGTTATTCCAAAGTTGAATGGGATGCTTCTTGGGCATGGTTGGGTTCTCCATACGGGAGAGCTTCAAGCAAAAACTAGGTGACCAAGGTCTCTTGTAGAAGACATTCTTTTTCAGGATGGGATGCAGTAAAGATGATTCAGAGATTCTACAATTGTGGGTTCAAATCCCACTTCCAATCCACTAGCTATGAGATCACAGGAAAGAAATTTACATCTCTGAGCCTCAATTTATGAATTTGTTCAAGAGTAACAGAGATGTGCTCCAGTGCAGAGTACCGTTTCTCAGACTGTGCCACAAAGAACCCTGAAACATTCCAGCATTTTTAAAATAAACTATAGATTGTTTGCTAATAGACACGAAAAATAATGATTTTAGAGGATTTTATTGTAAGAGTTCTGACAAAATTTTGTCTAAGCTGAAGGGTTCTGGCACCACGGGAGATTTTGAGAAACACTGGCAGAGTGGATAGAGAGGTGGCATCAGATTCGAGGAGACCTAGTTTCTGTCCTTGCCTCAGTGAACTACTGGATATGAGACCCTGGGTAAGGCACTCATTCTCCATGACCCCAGGCAACTTATTAAAATTACAAGTTTCATAGAAGGTGCCAATCTGCATGGAAAGAGGATGTTTCTCTCTGGGAGCTTCCAATACTGGTAAAATTGTAGGTCTGTTAAAAAAAAAAGGTGAGGATAATAGTACCTATACCACTTACCTCACAGGGTTGTTCTGAGAGCTTGGTAAGATAATGTGTGTAAAGCCTTTTTCAAAATTTCAAGTGGTATATAAATGCCAGCTAAGCTATTATTCTAATATCTTAAAGGACAGACTTTTCTTGTTGAACCTTGATAGTACTTTTTTCAGTTTGAAAAAAATAACTATCAGAAGAACAGATCAAATCTCATTCAAAAACTTTTTATTGAGCCCTTGCACAATGTGAAAGTCACTGTGCTTGGGTGCGTGGGAAACACGGAGATGATTCGTTCATAGCCTTTGGTCTCCAGGGGCTGCTTAAATACTAGCAGACAGGAGAACACACACGGAGGCATAGTATAATGTAAGGCAGTACCAGTGTCACAAGCTCAGTAGAAACAAACAGCCTTCAAAGGGGGTCTTTTAGTGAAGTATTCTGTATTAAGATGTAATAACAATATAGGCTTTTAATGGGAAGTAAAAATGGAAAGGAGGGGACAGTGGTACTTGCCATTTTACCAGCAATTTAGAGAAAATCTCTCAACTGATTGAATATGGGGCAGGTGTTGAAGATGATTCCAAAGTTTCCAGCTTTGGTGAGAGTTTTGTGATGTGATGAACAGAAATGGGGAATTCATTCAATTCATTCAAGCTGATGCAATGGGGCCAAAAAGCAACATACTGTGGTTCAAAACCTCCATTCAAATCCTACCTCTCCTACTTATTCTGTAGGACTTTGACAAATCCCTGAACATCTCTGAGCCTCAGATTGCTCATGTATAACATGAAGATTGACTAGGTGCCTGCTCTCATCTCTCTAGCCCTAGATCTTTAATCTCACTCTGTGCTAGGCATTATGCTAGCTACCAGGGAAGTTGAGAAGAGGAGCTGCCTTGGGAGTAATGGTGAAGAGAATTGATAAACACAACTTTGGCCTTCAAGGTGGAACAATATGTACTTTTATGCCTAAATAAAATAGGTAAAGACTTCTCTTTCTAACCTAACGCTTAAAAAATGCCTTTGGACTTAAGATATGTGAGGTCTTTTTCCTCCTAGTGGTCCTTGAGATTTGATGTATATAAGCAGTATTACTTTTGCGCTAACTAACCTTGCGCCTTGACTCCTGTAAATGTCTTTCCTATGATTGATTCTGTAAGAGTTGGTCTTGAACTTAAATGAAGCCACAGACTTTTAACTTGTCAGCCCTAAGATGGGGTGTTCGTTTAACGTAATTCTCATTTTCACTTCAGAATAGTGATGTTCTAGCATCAGACTTTTTTGTTGTATGAGAAATGTACCTAAAGGAGTCAAAAGCTTTCTGCTTAATACTTAATCTGCTTAAGGAAAAGGGGAAAAAATCATGCAACTCCAGAAATTAAAAAAATCACTTTTCTTTTTCCTTCACAAGCCTGGTGCCTAATTCTCATGATTTTAAAAAAAATAAGCAATTGAATTATCCCTTGAAGAATGTTTTCCTCACTGATTTTGAAATGAAGAGCAAAAATTTATTAACAAGTATATATGTTCAATTCAACAAACATCAATCAAACACCTACTGTGTGATGACACTGTGCTGAGTTTTGGATATTAAACAGTCCCACCTCTCAAGAACCTTATATTGTAATGGAAAAATATACTGGACCAAGTGTATATAGATGAGTAAAAACAAAGTAATAACTTCAAGAACAGATCAGCGACAACCTGTAAGATCAGCAGACATTTCATGGATGAGTTGGGATCTGAGCCGAATCTTAAAGAAATTTATGGATTCCAAGAGGTGAGAGATATGTCATACATAGCAAATGGCCAATAGTCCAGTCAAGGGGAATAATGTAAAAAGTAGATATGAACCAGATTGCAGAAGCTGTAAATGTCAGGTTGAGGACTTTGTATTTTATTCTAGAAGCAATAGAGAGCCACTGAAGATGAGAGAGAGTAGGAAGAGAAGAGAAAAAGAGGGGGGAGGGGGGACAGGGAGAGTTGTAAAGAGGGAGGGAGGGAGAGAGAGAGTGGAGACACACACACACACACACACACACACAGAGAGAGAGAGAGAGAGAGAGAGAGAGAGAGAGAGAGAGAGAGAGAGAGAGAGAGAGAGAGAGAGATCTTTAGATCTCTGTTTAGGCATATTCTTTTCCAGCTTTGTAGAAGAAGGTTGGATGAGAGGAGAGAGTGGAAACAGAGAGACCAATTAGGAAGCTAATGTAATAGTTCAGGTGATAAGCAAGAAGAGCCTGGAATGTGTAGAGGCTATGTGAACAGAGAAAAAGGAAAAATGTAAGAGAGATGCTGTTGTGGTAGAATTGATAAGACTTGGCAATTAATCTGATGTTCTGAGTAATGCAGAAAGAAAAATTAAAGATGATGCCAGAATTGCAAACCTGGATGACTAGAAGGATTGTGATGGGGAAAAGAAATGGGGAATTTTGGAGGAATGATGGTTTCTTTGGAGAAAGACAATAAATTCTATTTGGGATGTATTAATTTCAAGATGCCTGTGAGATGTCCAGATAGAAATATCCAGCAGGTGGATGAAGGTATTTGAAAATACATAAATATGATAAATTTCTTTTAAAATGCTGTTTATTTGCTTCATCATCAAGAAAAAAAAAGATTAAGCCTATAAATTCTTGTGGCTTTGAAAATTTTTCTGTCACTAGTGTTGTTCATTACTCTATAGTGGGCACAGACCAGGCTGAATGGGCTTTTGATGACAGAAGAAATTGTAGTTTCTAAGGGTCTTCTCCAACAAGTTATCTTCCAGGTGAATTTTAATATCACACATGATTCCTTGATAGATTTCTTAAATCTATCAAGATTTGTTTAATTTGTTAACTTGTTGAACAATGCTTTGATTTCAGTAATAAAATAGGGATGCACGTACTTTGTTAAGCCTCTGTCATGTAGGATGTATAGTCCAAATAGAGGGGAGATTCCCTACAGTTTATGGCTAATGCTGTACTTACTATATCAGGTTTGAGAATTCTACAGATCCCATGGCTGCTTAGAAATGGTTGTCCTAATCATCCACAATGGGCAGTCCATGCAGTTGGACAGCTGGCTCTTTTTAATAGTGCAGCACAGTTACATATCTTGGATAGGAATAATGTATAGACAATGAGCTTAGACAGCAATTCAATAGAACGGTCTAGATTGCACTTGTGAAGAAGTTCAGTATGACTTTCAACAATCCTAAACTGCTTTGTGATGCTAAAACCCATCTTTCTCATAGCAATATTATTACAGAGATTCAATATGACTAGAAATCAAAGAAAACCATACTCTAAAGAATCAAAATCTTAGTGAGCAAAAGTGTAATGGAGAAATGCTCTGGGAGTATGAATAGACTTCCTCACCGAAAATGGTGTAAAAGAAAGCATCAGGAAATGTATGATTAGAAACAAAGGAGGTCTGGTAATGCAGCAAAAGTGAGGCATAATAAATGGGCAGCCTGAAGACAGTACTATACCCTAGAAAATGCTAAAAAAAAAAATCTCAAGGAGGGCCCTTGGCCCGTTGGTGTAGCATATGTGACAGCATGATCGAGAGTCGTATGTGATGGGCATGCATAAATGGGCTTGCGGTTGAGTCATTTCAGTCGTGTCTGACTCTTTGTGACCTGTTTGAAGTTTTCTTGGCAAAGACGCTGGGATGGTTTGCTATTTCTTTCTCTAGATCATTTTATAGTTGAGGAAATTGAGACAGAGTTAGATTACTTGCTCAGGGTTACACAGCTAGTAAGTGTCTGAGACCAGATTTGAACTCAGGTCTTCCTGACTCCAGGCCCAGCACTCTATCCACTGCACATATTATAGAGCTTCAGGTATGAGTCAGACTCAATGACTTCTGAGATTCTTTTCACCTACGAGATCTTGCAATTCTTTAATATTTTCATCTAGATGTCCTACTGGCAAATTCAAGCAAAAGTTGTCATGATTTCAGTGATGTGAGTCTAACTCCCACCTGAATGAAAATCCAGTTGGAAATGTGGGTCTGGGACACAGGAGAGAGGTCAAAATTGGAAATCCATATTTCAGTTATTCAAACAGAAGTGGTAATTGAAGCTGAGGGAGTAGAAAGCTCACCAAAGAAGAGAGTTGTGAGAAAGAAGAGTGAGGACAAAGCCTTGGGGAATGCCTCTGGTAAGAGTGTGGTGGTGGGATGGGGTGGGGAATAAAAAGAGAATCACAAGGAGCAAAACTAGGAGTTTGCAGAGATGGCCATTCCGGAATTAGAACAGCAGTTCTCAAACTCTTTTGGTCTCAAGACCTCTTTACACTTTGAAAAATTATTGAAAACCCCTTTATAATCTTAAAAATTACTGAGAATCGCAAATAGATTTTGCTTGTATGGGTTATAGCTATTTAACATTTTAGAAATTAAAACAGGTTAATTTCCAAAATATTAACTCATTTAGAAAGAATAATAAACCCATTATATGAATATAAAATAACATATTTTTCTTAAAAATTGTATTTCCAAAATAAAAAGTTATTGAGCAGAGTGGCATTCAATCTGTTGAGACAGGTAATTTTGGTTCAGATATGTGAGGAAAATCCACTCTTACACATGCAGCTGGAAAAAAAAATTTAATAGTCAAATACCATCTTGGTATTATTAAAGAAATAATTTTGACCCCTTGAAAGGATTAGGGATCCCTAGAGTTCTCAAGTCACACTTCGAAAATTGCTCTATTTGAGAATATCAAGACTAGAAGAATCAATAGTGTCAAATGCTTCCGGGAAGTTAAGGAGCATTACTACCAAGAAAGTGCCATTAGATTGGGTATTAGGAACTCTTTAGTGACCTTAGAGAAAGGGTTTTCAGTAGAGTGATGGAGACAGAAGTCAGATTCCAAGGAAGTGAAAAAGTGAATTGCCTGGAAGTAGAGGCAGGGGAGGAATACTCTTCTTCCAACAAGTTTGTTATGAGACAATAGCTTAATTGGTCTGAGGATCAAGGGGAAATTTCTTCTTCTTAAAGGCTGATATTCTAAAGTTATTTTGATAGACATCATTTCCTGTGGCACAGGCCACAACCCATTTATGTCCCCTAATTCTGTTCAAGTCTTGTCTGTATTCTCCCATAAATCCTCAACAGGGGGTTGGAGGCTTTCTTTTAGGTCTTGTGACGTTGTATGGATATAAAATACAAATGCCCATAGCTTTTGATAATTATCCCAAGCTCCGGGTACCTGGGCAGCCCAACTTATTTTCCTATCATATGACTTTATCAAAGCATCCTTTATGCATCTTCATCTCTGAAATTCTTTGCTGGTGATATGTTGTAGCCCGTTCAGTCAATTAACACTTAAGTGCATATGTGCCAGACACTATTCAAAGTGTTGGGGATACATTTCCCCCAAGTCTGATAATATGTGTAACATCACACACATATAATCTTCTATCTACTGAGAGAAAAAGAGATATGTGGAATGTTATGGCATCATAAGAAATGACTAATAAATAATGAGATATTGAGAGAAACATGGGGGCAATTGCAGGAACTGATGCATAGTGAGGAGAGTACCAAGGGGACAATTTATGCAATACAATGAAAACAGTGTTAAAATGTAGTTGAATTCAGAGCACTTTCAATTCCCCAAATGTAATACAACCTATTCTCTTCCCCCGTTCAATCCTGGACAGTGTCCAAATTTGGTATTATATCTGGATCTATATATATATGCATATATATAAATATATACACTACATACAGAGGTATAAATATATAGACATATTTATATACTTACATACATATGTGTTTGCATATGTATGCATATACACACATCTATATAGAAATATATATATGTATATATGCTGATGGAACATCTCTATGGTTTATCTATCCAACTGCATATCTTAAAGATAATGATGTTAAATATGAAACCAGACTTCTGAGATGTCAGGCAGTTATGATCACTACTCTAATGAAGGGCAAGCACTTTGGAATGGAATATTCTCCATTTGTAGATGCGGTGGACCTACTGAAACCCAGTCTCAAATCCAAGGCACGTGGCTGTACAAGTATCCTGCTACAAGCAAATGCCATAATGATTACCTGATAATGACTTATGGGGACAATATAAGGGCAAATTTAATTTTTCCAGTTCAGTGGTGACGGGCAGTTGTGTATCAGAAAGAGAAGAAGACAGGGTAATTCCCTGTTCTATTTCTAGCTCTGTTTCTAATTTTTTATGGAACCTCGGAAGGCTATTTAAATTGAGCCTCAGTTTCCTCAGTAGTAAAATGTGGGGTTTGGATTTGATCATCACAAAATCATAGAATCTAAAATTTGGAAGAGACCTCAGCAACCAACTGTGAACCCATAAATACAGGGATCTCACTATAACATAACTAACAAGTGTTTGTATAGCCTCTGATTAAAGATGCACAAGGTTGAGACCACCTCTCCAGGCAAGTGATTGTATTTATTCATCATCTGTAAACTTGTTAGGAAGCTTTTTCTGACATAAAAACCCATCTAGATCTAGCACTCCATGATTTCAGGATGTACAGTTTTAAGCTTGCTAGATTATGAATTTTAGAGATCTTCTTTTGAAGACAATTTGAGCCCACCAACATTGAAAAGGAACTTTGCAATACTTTAATACAACATACTGAAATTACCTAACTTGAAGATACAATCTGTTGCAGGGAGGGCAACCCTTTATAAGATACCAAAAACAGTAAAGAAATGGAGAAAAGATATTGTAGAAACAGCTTAAATTATATAAAACTAACAACTTGAGATTCTTTACATATACTTATATAGTGTCAGAGTTTGTTGCTACTAGATTGATCTTTCTGCTACATTATAGACCACTGAAAAAAGCAATTCTAGGACTTCTTGCTGATGTCTAAGATACAATGTCTTCTACTCTCACAACACTGAATTACATCTCATTATAACACCAGACCTTGACTTTAGATCATGCTTGAGCATATGAAAATGAAGTTTTTTTT
>JAQQSZ010004425.1:0-14157 GCA_028646595.1 Phalanger gymnotis | reverse complement strand
GTATAAGCATGGAACATCATTTGAGACCAAAACTGTAGTCATCATTCGTTCCCTCCCTCTTAAATACGGCAATTAAGAAATTCATTATTTCGGTTTTACTTACATTCAAATTTGGGCTTCTTAAGCATCTTGACTTTTCGGACAAATACATCATGGAGAGGGTAAATGGACTGGCAAGCCTTTTCTATGTCTTTTCCAATGCTATCTGGAATTCTAAAAAGAAATCCTAACATTAAAGTCCATTTCACTAATGATTTAGAAACACTTCTAAAATCCCCATGCTGCATGAGAATATCAGAATAGTGTATTATCATTATTTGTCAATTGGGACCGAAACAGTTTTCATCATTTATTCCCATGAGAAGCAGCATTTACTTCAGTCTTATCTTTTATTGCAGCTTGCACAAAAAGACAAGCACAACAAAGGCCAAGAAGGCTAAATTGTGATCTTTTTTCATTAAAGAAAACAGATAAAAAGTGAAAAGGAAACAATAGTATGCTCTTTTAGACACTACCAACTGGTTTAGAACACAGGGGAGAAAAGGCAGCTCCTGATCCACAACGAATATTTAATGATGTTAAAAGTATCCATTTAAGAGCAAAAGAAACCACTTGGTCTATAACAGGTTAGTAAATGTCTAGAGAATTGAAAAACAAAGCTTTGGACGGGTTATTTCTTAAGCATTCTTATATTTTAACTCGTGTTTACAAGGCTCCAGAATAACTTTCTGTGAAGGCAGAAACCTGGATACTTACAGTTTATTGACAACTTCTTTCAAGTCATTTGTCTGCACCTCTCGGGTCATGATTTCCATCATTTTCTTACGAATCTGACGAACCTGTTGGTGCTGGGCATAAGAGGTCTTACGGATCTGGTTGTTGCGTTTTTTGGTAAAACCAACACAAAAGAGGCGGAGCAAGTACCCATCAGTAGTTTTAACATCAACATGGGCTTCAATCATGGTCTAGAAAATTAGAAGATATTCTCATTTCAGTTGCAGGAAAAGTGATAATTTTAAGCACTTCCTACCTCTACCATCAAGTTGAGACATGCATAGTGCTCTTTTAAATCACTCCAAACTTCATTTTAAGAACAATTATCTGAGCTGTCTAAAGCCCTCTAGATAGAAATTTTGGGTAGCCAACTTTGCCCTGTAGCTGCACCACAAAACCTGAACGTTTTTGCATGGCAATTTGCCTGTATGATTTTCCCTATCTTCTTAAACAGTATCGTGAACTTAATTTACCTTTATTATAATCGAATCTGTATAGAATTGTATTTGTAATCACACTAAATAGCATTGGGCTTATAAGTTCTTGTGTATTTTTATTGGCTTTCCAATCTTTTGCCCATGCTGGACACCTTCAAAACCTCTATTTTCAAATTATGTATGCCAAAATGCAAGCAACTGTGCGTTATAAATGTTTAAAAGCCAAATTTCCATCCTTCTAAAGAAGTTCAAAGTGTAGAATTTGAATAAAGGCACCAAATCATTTTACTGAAACAGATGCCTTCAACAGAAGGAATGTTCAACCTGGAGGACATCATATGGTGGATGACAGACCAAGTCAGAGATGTGTTTAATGTTAGTGTCCCAGCTCTACTAGACACCATTAACAGCCCAATCAATGAAGAAAGAGAATTCCAGAAGCCAGAAGCATGAAATCTGAATCCCCAGGCATGAGGGGAAAAGTGTTGGTCAAGGGTTCGTGTGTGTGGTCAGGAGATGAAGGGAGACCCAGGGGTCAACAAGAGTAGCAAAGAGGCTGACTTGTTAGAACTCTAAGTAAAATTAGGAGCAAGGCAATCTGAATCTGCACAAAAAAGGGAGGCGATCCAAGAAACCAAGAAAAAGACTCAAGAATGCACCTATCAGCCTAAGACCACTTGTATACAGATTTTATGGCTTCTCTTTTGGTTGCTCGGGTACCTTTAAAAATTTATTCCCTAATGTTCTTTGGAGTTCCAAAATATTAAATGTAATTATAGAGATGTTATTTTCCATTTTTATAGCTACCTAAAAATTCCCTATCTTCTCTCAAATTCAATTATCCTTTAAAAACTGGAACATGTTAAATATAGGAAAATGTAAACAGGATCTCTTTCCGTTCTAAGTAAGCTTTTTAAGATTCTTAGATCATATCCAAGCTCTTCCATCACTATTAAATCTAAGCTAAAAGGCTTTAACAGTGAGAGAAATTCTGAAAAACACAAATAACACCAATATCAAGTTACTTTAAAACAATATAGTGCAATGACAATTACACTGAAAATTAAATGTACAATCCCTTCTTAGGATCTGCAAGACAAATTCTCTATCAAATAAAGAATCACTAAAAGAAAGGAGTCTGAAACTTTACAGAAACCTTATCTGCTTTATAGGGGAATGTCAGAAAAAACGCAACGGTGTAATCATTACATGTCATTTGGGCCCGAAACATTTTGTCATCATTCATTCCCACAGCCATCACTTCAAAAATAATGCTACTGCTTCTGGCATGCATTAGGTTAACAGACTGAGCAAATGGTCTACCTTGATTGCTACTTACAGAAATACCAGAATACAATCACATACTCCTATAAGTCTTTGAAGTTTCAGATCTTATCAGATGCAACAACTTTGCTATGCTAACAAGACTATTATTATCATTCCCGTTTGATTAAAGAGTACACAGGCTAAGAGATTTTGCCACTTGTCCCAACAGAGAACTGAGATGAAGCTTCAAAACTTCTAATTCCAGTGCCATTTACACACGCTGCCTACATATTTAATTGAAAAAAGAACCTAACAACTGTTCTAAGTGACCTGCCCCTATAACCTTTCATTGTAAATTAAAGTGCTGCAAGGAATGCTATACCTATCTAGTGATGCAGTATACAAGGCTTACCTGCCACTTTTTGACCATGGAGCACATCTTGTCCCGGGTAAGGTCCATTCCATGGAAATTAGTCAAACAATTTTTACCCTGAACATCTTCAGTAATTAACTTGAACTTACGAAAAGCAACCTCATCATTCTGCAGATCAGCAAGACTCACTTCAAAAACTCGACCTTTGAGGCCATCGGAGGCAATTTCTATAAAACAAAATCAGGTTTCTTATTACTATCACAAAATACAACAGCGACAAACCTACTTCACAAAAAAGGGCTGTCACAAAGCCCCTTGGCTTAGATGTTAAAGCTAGCATCATTTAGGCAACAAGGTAAAGACAGTATCTGGGATATTGTCACCTCAGAGTTATTGTGAAGAAACCATGTTATAAACTTCAATATGGTTTATGATTATTAAATGTCTTAACTTGTAGACAACTGCACTAAAACCTTTTGCTACTCTGATCGCAGCTATCAACTGTTTTCCCCAAATCTTATTCTTGACATCACCACCTTTACTTCTCTGTAACCAGCATCCTGGGGAAATAGGTAGTTTGAGATACAAACTATTTCAAGCCCCACAGACAAACCAAAGGCAAGAAAGATATTTACTTGTTCCTTGAGTCCTTGTAACCAGTGTTTTGCCAATATTGCGAATGTTGAACATAGCTGGTGCTTTTACATCATACCAATCCTTCTTCGAAAATGGATCAACCCTTTATGAACGGGGAAAAAAAAGCACCAGAAGTTAGCTACTTGTTTTTTGTACACGAGGCAGCCTGGCTTACTGGAAAGAAAGTTGGTCTTAAGACTCAGTAAGATCCTGATCCAAGCCCTGTCTCAAACACAACCACCTGAGACCACTGAAAACTTTCCTGACTTTTCATCGCCCCTGGCAACAATGGAGAAGCTCTCACTAAGGGAATCCAGGAACATGGCCACCGAGCACAAGGTGTGTCACAACAAAGCTTTAACTTCTTAATAACTTCTTAGGCAGTTACATAGCACAGCTGATAGTACTGCACTTGGGAGTTCAAATCAGGCCTCTGACCCTTAAATACAGCAAACCAGGTCACTGAACCTGCAGGCTTCAGTTTCCTCATCTTTAAAGTGGAGGTGATCACCATAGCAAATCCTCCAGGGTGCTGTGAAGATCAACTTAGGAAATACTTGTAAAGCGCTCTGCAAACGTTAAAGAGCTAGAAAAATGTTTATTACTACGAGATTACTGTGACATACAGGGTGGTTAAGTAGCAACGTGTGCATAGATTGCAAGCACTTCCCCCTCCCCCCGGCTCCTGAAAGGAGCGCATTTGGCCTCATTTATTCCTCGCAGGTTTTGCAACTTAAACACCAATGCAGTTTCACACAGTTTCTCCAGTGTATGGAGTTCAACCCGAATGCAAACTTTTCTTCATTTTCCCAGGGCTTAACTACGAAAGCGAACTACAGTAACACGCCCCCCACCCCTCCGCCCGGCCCTGTGCGGGTCCGGGAAAATCGAGGCAGTCACCCGGGAAGCACAGAGAAGAGAGCGGCCCCTCGTGGGGTCCGGGCCTGGTCGCGAAGATAGAGCCACGCAGCTCCAGAGACTGGCAGGCGGGCCCGGGTATCCCCGCCCCGCGCGCACCGAGGCCGGCGCCTTCCTCCTCCAGATACTCGGACTCGTGGCTGCGGGCCCCGCCGGCCCCAGGCCGCGGCCCCGGCGCTTGTCGGCCTGGGCCGAGCCCAATCCACCCGTCATCCCGGCCATCCCGCCTGGACTGCGGCCGGAGGCCCATCCGCCCGCCTCGGGGGACCCCCACCAAGGGACCCCCGGCGCCAATCACCACTTACACTTTCTTCTTGGCTCCTTTTTTGCCGCCTTTGGTGAGGCGCTTATTCTTGCCCACCGCCATGATCCCGCTCTGAAAGCCAAAAGGCCGAAAAGGCAGCTCGCGCGAGACTTTAGGAAGCTGGGGCGGGGCTCGTCTCTGGCGTTTCCTCCGGCGTGCGCGCCGCGCGTTTTTTCCCCTGACCCAAAACGCCGCGAGATCTGGGAGAGAGTAGACGCTTCCACAGGAGCGGCCTCAGCGCCCTCTGGCGCTCGGAGGCTACACAGGTTTCAGGGCTGCCGGAAGGAGCCACGGAAGCGGAAGTCGTCCCAGAGGTCATGATGACGCTGCCAGGAACGGCGGCGCCAGAGTTTGTCAGTCACACGCGGAAAAGCCACCTATGGAGTTGTAGGAACCTCCGAGGTCCTGCCCCCTCTTTTTACAGTTGAGATTATAGAGACATTTTCCCAAAGTCATGTAGGCAGTTAGGGGCCGAGCCGAAACTCAAACCCGGTTTTGACTTTTTGGACGTTCCCCTTTTCCCCCCACGACCTCATCGCCGCTCGCTATTATTGCAAAAGAAATCTTTGTTTCCCTGACTCCAGCTTCCCCATTCGAATCCATCCAGCAAACTGCTGTCAAATTGAAATGACTAAAACGAAGTCTTACTTTTCTGCCCTGGACTGGAGTCTCCACACTGGCTCCCTGTTGCCTCTTCAGGGGCTTAACTCGGGCTGGGCTCCATGACCTTGTTTTTCCATATGTACTCTAGATAACTATTTCGGTGAAACTAGCTTCGTCTGTAATGCTATGTATTTTATTTTGAATATATATTCTTTAAATAACTATTAAAGTGAAACTGGCTTCTTTTGTAATCCTGTGTATTTTAATTTGGACATTTAAAAGTACTATGACAAAAGTTAAGGATCCCTACTCTAGCCTTTCTCAATCTCCCCCACAACCTATCTGTTCACGCGACTAGACATCCCATCTCATGTACTCAAGGAATCACCGGTTGGCCTACTTCCTGTTCCTTATGTAAAGCATATAGAGATAGTCATCACATTTAGAGTATTAATATTCCTGTTCATAAAGAGCTCTAATGATTGCAAAATGCTTTATGTACATTCTCCTTTGATCATTGCAAGAATCCTACAATGTACCTCTCTAGAGTCCATCTACGTTTTGTAAACAGACCAAACTTTCTTAAATTACTTAAATCGTTCTCACAGCAAGAAGGTGGGAAAGTTGGTTTATTTATTTTTAAATCATAAGACTGCAACTTGTAATTGCTCTAGGAGCTGGATTTGAACCCAGGGCCACAGACCCAGCCATCATAGTCTTATGCTATATGCTTCCTTCACTACACTACTCAGTTACACTTTCTTTCAAGCCTGTCTTCAGTCCCCTCCCAATTCTTACTGCCCTGGCTTCTCCAGTTCCTTTGTAATCGCTCTGTATGTACTTTCCATACTTCCCCATGTTTGTTGTTTCCCTGTAGTAGAGTATAAGTTTCTTTAAGGCAGGAACTTTCATTTTTACCACTGTAAAAATGCTTGATGACTTCAATCTGAGAAAGGGGAAGAAAAGAGAATTAGAATGGAGATGGGAGAAAAAACAGTAACACCGAAGTAAAAGTTCCCTATTTCACTACTGGCCAAGCACTAACCCTGAATTATTGAATAACTAGTGTTACCTTTCTCAAATAACACTTGCATTTTAACAAGGACCTTCTGACAGCAGTGAAGTGCCTCCAACCTCTAGAATTTCAGATACCAGTGACATGGCTAGTGAGGTATCTATTTTTAGATGTAGAAGAGGATTGGCTTTAAAAGCAGCCTGTTTTGCTTACCTACAAACTCCTAATGGAAACTATTCTTCATACAGTTCTAATGGTAAGCAACCTCAGAACACACTTGAAGGTTATGCTATGCCCAATTTTTTCAAATTAAAAAAAGTTAATGATAGAAAACACCTTGGGTTTTCAACCCATTTTATTTTAATGGTAGTAGATATTGTGAGCTTCAGACTCAATTTCCTACTTAAAGATGAAGCAGTTATTTTTCTAGTAATGCTGAATTGAACCAAGCCACCTACATTTTATTGATGGTTATGAATGGCACACATTTATGAAATAAACTTAAGTTTGTAGCAAAGAAAAAGCATGAAATCTAAGGGGAAATTGGTCTCATTAGTATCATATTCTAATCAACTAAGCTACCCAGCCCATATGATAATATGATATAATCGTGTGTGCTTATGGGATGATCTGGTTTAACTGGCTCTCATGCTAATCTTTCTACAAACTGATTATTCCCTTCATGCTCTTCCCTGTTTTATCAGACAATACTCTTCATAAGTTTCTATCATACTCTTACATTTTTAAAATGGCAAAAGAAGTGTTTGATAGCCAAGTGATTTCTAGCCTCTCCTGTTCTTTTTGTGACTGCTTTATTTTCTGTAGGACAGGCAGATAGTCCCTGCTGTCACTTCCTTGATCCACTTTCCAATTTTCAGCATCAGCGGTTTATTTCATCTTGTCAGGTTGAATCTATCTTAATTGCATATCATATTGCTTCATCTTTATCCTTCTAACTTAATGTTGATTTGACTGTGTGGGTATGCAAGTAAATCTGCTCATATTAAGTTAGAGTATATGAGTATATATAGAATATATATTAAGTTAGACATATAGTATAGTGAAAAGAGCACAGAACTAAGATACAGCATGCCTGATTTCTGCCACTTTACTACATAGGAGTGAAAACTGAGGGCAGAGGTGGCGACTTGCTCATAATCAATAGGGAGCTTGAAACTGGACTTGAACCCCGGTCTTCTGACCTGTGTTCTTTTCACTGTCTAAACCTGTTTTCAGTAATATTTCTTGTCCTGGTTACCTCACAGAGCCGTTGTGAAAAGTGAGTGAAATGTGCAGGTAGCACATTTAAAATGAAAGTTCTCCCTGAACTTAAGGTATATTCTTTTACGAAGCTTGCTTAATGATGGTACAACTGCATTGTATGTTCCTTGTAAGCATAAAATCCTCATAATTTATCTTTAATTTGTCAGTAAGTAAAATCATAGAACATTAGAATTGGACAGAACCTTAAAGGTTCTACTCATAGATAAGATTCTAGAGTTTAGATCTGAAAGGAACCTCAGAGATCATTCTCGTTTTATAGATAAGGAAATAAAGTTTTCCAGATAAGAAAATAAAGTCCAAAAAGCTTAAATCTTACATGACTGAGAAGATAACATCTCTGGTAAGTGAAAGAGCTAGAAGAACCCAGTTAATTAGCTACTATGTGGTATCATGGTCTCCTTAGTCATAATAAACAAATATAATTTACCATTTTATGTAATACCATTACCTAGTTGGTCAACTAATTGTCCATAGTAAGACACTCATTTCAACCAATCTAAAATTAGCCAAGTTTGGTAGACCAATCGAATCCAATCCAATCTAATTCAACAGGCGTTTATTGACTGCCTACTAAATGCACTGTGCTAGATAGTAGGGATACAAAAAACAAAATGCAATTTCTCAAGGAGATTATATTCTACAATACATAAAGAGATAAGCCTATGCCACAATAAATTGAGGAACAGAGACAGAGCAGTAACAGACTGATGGTTCAGAAAAGATATTCTGTAGAAGATGGCACATTCCAGAGCCTGAGAAAAATTATTTTGTTGCTCCGAAATTGCATGCTTTCTTTCATCTGCCAGTTTCATTCTAACTCATAGGAGAATATTATCATTCTAAAAGGATAGTGTTTCAAGCTTAGGATATCATAAACCTGGTGTTAGCAAAGACTGCCATGTTTTCCCTCATGAGTGAGAGAGCCACAGGGGAGCATTTAATGAGGCCAGGTGCTTCTAGTTTACTCATTAAGATACTCAGGCACCTAAGGGATTTGTCAAGGACCATTATTCCCATCCTGCCTTTGTTTTGTACTAAAAGTTTCCTTATGAGGTTTAGATTCAGATCTATGTTTGCTTAGGTAATTTTTTCCATTTCAATGCATGTTTTATCATTGCTTATTTTTAAATTATACAAGTATCAGCTTTCTAATTATACAGGATGGAAGGCATTGTTCATGTTTTGTTTCAGAGTTTAGATGTTACCAGTACATCATCTATTTATCAGCATCAGACTTTCTTACATAAAATTTACAATTTTGAGAAAATAGTGCATTTTGAAATATCAGTTTTTAAGGGCATATTCTTTAAAGTTTGCTAAGTGGTAGCAATTTAAATGAGCATTTAATGGATTTTTACTTATAAGGCAAGTAGGTAGTAACAAGGGGTTAGAAAGCAAATGTGAAATTTAAGATTCCTGAGTACAAAAAAAAAGAAACAACTAGCTTTATGACAGACATTTTCTCTTTAAATACTTAGCTTCTCTCTTTAACTTCCCATCTATAAAGTGAGAATGGTAATAGAGCACTGGAAATGTTCAGAGTTCTTCACAACAAAATTACTGTAATATACTCTAGGGCCTATCCTAGATCACCTGTAGGCCTCAGCTTCTGCAGAATTCTGCCCTTAATAAGTCCTCCAAACATATTAAAGGGATGGAAAACTTATGATCCTGCAAGACAGTATTGCAGAGTTTGAGATTCAAGACAAATACATGCAAATAACAGTTTATATGAAAGTACTTTGAAAAGGATGAAGGACTATGCCAATGTCAGAAACTATTTTTAGTGCTTTTTCCTACTCAGCCATTCAGGCTTTTCTGCTGCTCCAGAACAGCTTCTTCTGTTCCTTACATCTTGCTGCTCAAACTCCTGGAGGTGCTCCTGCCAGTCCACGTGTACTGTCTGCCTCAGACTCCTGGGGATGGTGTGACTAAGCAGAGAGCAGGATTGATTTTGGAGCTGGGCCAGGAAGCCAAACAAGGAAGTTGACAAATTGGTCTGGTACTACATCTGACCGTGGCAGCAGGGGTATAACAAGGATAGTATAAATGACAGAATCATACCAAGTTCAACTCAGAAAGGGCTTCACAGGGACAAGGTGAGGAAATGCTAGGATGGCCCTCCTAACCCAGAAGCCAGAAGGTACGTTTTTATGTTGAAAGGCACCTGCTCCCTGGCTTCTTTACTTCTACATACTCACAATCACACTTTGTTTTTTTCTGAACTAGAATTTTGAATGCTAAAGGACCTCTTAGAGATCATGTGATACAGTCTCTTATTTCACAGGTGCAGATACTAAGGCTCAAAGAATTCAAGTGACTTGTCCAAGGTTGCACAACTAGTTAATGACAGAGCTGAGAATCAGACTTCTGAATTCAGCTATGAATTTCCAACAGTTCATAGTGATAACATCTTTACATTAAATGTCCTTTTGTTTTAAGCTGGCTAGTCAGAAACTTTATTCATCTTTCAGTGTGTTGAGCGGAAGAACTGGGAGTAGGAAGTTTTTAGAGGGCTTGAAGTTTCAGGGAAAGAGAAGAAAGGGGGACTGAGGAGAATCTAAGGTGTGCTGATTAAGGATGTAGGTATAGTCCAGGCCATCTGAGTACTCAGAACAAACAACAGCTAAGAGATTTCTAAGGGCAGAGTCCTTTTTTCACACAGAGACCAAATGTAATATTCCTAGTACCCAAAATTAAAGAGCCCCATTTCAAAAACCCAGTGAGCTGAAAAACCTTAACCTGAGCTTAGGGACTGAAATAGTTTGGGCCTTGCTTGCAAGGATCTAAACAAGATGACTGTTGATGAGAAGATAATTTGTAACAAAGAGAACTTTAGAAAGGCATATTAATATTTCAAACAGGCTACTTTAAATAATGTACTCTATGCCGCTCTTAGGGCACATAGTTCTTTCTAGTTGTGTTACAATTATTTATGTTTAGGCTTCGTCTTCCTAGTATGTGAGGTAAGCCCCCTGAGGGAAGGAACCATGTCTTTATTGTTTCTGTAACAAGAACATTTCTGTATCTGTAGAAGGCTTCCCAATATAATAGTCCTCAGACCCTTTCTAGCTGTGTGACCCTGGGCATTTAACTTCTCTCAGCCTCAGTTTCCTCACCTGAAAAACGGGGGAAATAATAGCACCTACTTCACAGGGTTGTAATGAGGATCAAATGAGATAATGTATGTAAAACTCTTTGTAAACCTTAAATAACTATATAATCATTGGCTATTAATATTACTATTCAACATTCAATAGATTTTTGTTAAATTGAATGTCAAATTTGTTGTACTCTCCACACTCTGGTAAAGAATAAAATAAAATAGATATGTATGACCATAGGATGCAAGCAGTGATTTCAGGGGCATAATTTTTTTTTTTTTATGAAACCTTTGTCCAGCTTTTAAGCTCAATGACAAGACAAAAACTCAGCTTAACTCTTCTAAACCTACAGTAGAATAAGCAGAACTTGAGTTTCATTGTTTTTGTTGTTGTTAAAAAGAGGGTGCAAGTGATATAGAATCATTTCTTGACTAGAATTAATTTTAACTAAGTAAACAAGTCACTGATGGTCATTCACTCCAGCTTTGTTATACAGAACGTTTCTTTGTAAAACATTTCCCATATGTTTGATTGGAATGTATAGAGCCTGTATCAGATCGCAGACCATCTTGGGGAGGGAAGGGAAGAAAATAGAGGTGAATGATGAAAACTAAAAATAAATAAACTAATAGTAAAACATTTCCCTATACACATTTGCTGGTGCATTCATTGAGCAAGTATCTATTGAACCCCTGGTATTTGTACGAGACCTTAAGAGCCCTTGCCTACCTTCTCTAAGTGTGTGCTCTTTAAGTAAACCAAACCTCCAAGAGGTTTTTCATGAAAAGTCCCAGTTTGTTTGATAACTTTAAAATATAGCACAGATCGAGTTCCTTCTCTCTCTGGTGAGGTAAAAACCTATTGTTTGCTATTCTTATCTCAAGCTCTTCCCGATTCCCTTCCCAGCCACTAATAAAATGAGAAGTGGTTTAGATCTCTAATCATGCTAAGCATGCAAGCAGGAGTGAGTTTTATTTTCCAGATAGAAGCTTTTATTCTGTACCTGAATGTTGGCAGATCTGGACTCTGTCCAGCCCCATTCTTTTTTGAGTTCCATTGACGATCACTGTACAAAGGATGCCAGATACAAATACACTCTGGTTTTGTATAAGGACAAGATAAGGTTTCTGGTTCTGTTCTGTTTCCATTTTTCTTCCTAATAATGTCCAGGATTTCGTTGGCTTTTTTGGCTGCAGTAATAACATGTACTAGATCAGTGTCTTCACAGAACAATCTGCCATGATTTCCAGAACACTGTTGATATACTGGCAGTATAATATAGAGAAAAGATTGGATTTAGAGTCCTAAGACCTGAATTCAAATTCTGACTCTGCTGCTCGTATGGCTGAGCAAATCCTTTCACCTCTCTAGGTCTCATTTTCCTCATTTTTAATATGAGGGAAAGACCACTAAGGTCTTTCTATCTCTAAATATCTAGTTCTATAATCATTCATTTAACAAACTTATTGAGCAGCCATTGTGTAAAAAAAAAAAACCTGCTAGGCACTGTGGGAAATCCCAAGATAAATGGCATGTGAAATATGAGGACTAATAAGGGAGTTAGGATGCACATAAGCAATTTTAGTACAAGTTTTGGGTCATATCTGAAAATCAATGCCCATTTTTCATAAATCATAGTTTGAATTGTTACTCTTCAAATTCTTTCACTAAACTTATTCATGATATTCTTTATTTTTTTATCAACAGGACATTTATTAATTTGAAATTTTATATAGCTAAAATCTAAAGCAATTATGATTTACAAAGGAGAAATTCTTGAATTTTCCCAATAAATTCAGGGAAAGCAAAGATATTTCTTTTACCACTATTATCTGACATAGTTCTACAATTTCTAGCCATCATGATATGACTCCAAAAAAAGGGCATAAGTACTGGAAAAGATGAGACAAAATCATTCCTATTTGCTGGTGATATAATACCTTAGAGAATCAGGAAAGAAACTGATTGAGAGGATAATTTCTATAAGACAAAGGACAAAAAAAAATGCCCTCACATCAACAATTCTTCTATGTAGCAATAACAAAATTCAGGAGGAAATGGCAGAAAAAAATTCCTCTTCAAACTACCTCTTGAGAATGGGGGGGGGGGTGCGGCTGGAAAGCAGGGACTCACTTAAGTTCCTGGCCAGGTCCTTCCAAACACCTGTAAAAATGGCTCTGAACAAAGTCTAGAGCTGCAGAACCCATGAAATAGCGAAGGAAAGTGTGGCTCCAGCCCAGGACAGCCTGGATGGTCACTGGGAAGGGTCTATCGCAGAGTGCTGGAAGTGGAATGCAGCCCCCAGCATGAGGCACCAGGACCAATAAAGACCAGGAGCTGGGCAGAACAAGCCATAGGGTCCTGAATCATTGAGCTATGGCAGTTGCCAGACTTCTCAACCCACAAACACCAAAGACAACAGAGCAGGTTAGTGGAACAACTGCTGGAACAAAGTGAGAGAAGTGTGTGGTTGGCCCCAGCCCCTGGGGAGGCGGGGGGCAGTGGACGTGGTGCAGCTCTGCGGTTGCTTCCAGAGCTCCAGCTGCGGATGCTTCTGGCCCCAGGTCCACCTGGTGGGAGGAAATAAGCTGCGGATCAGAGTGGGAGTGCAGAGCCTGCTTTGCCATTCTCGGATCTGGCTCACAGTCCTGGTTGGCAGTTCTTGGGGGAGGAAGAGTGCTGGTGTGGCAGAGCTTGCTGTGTAGAAGTAGCTCTGAAAACAGCAGCACAGCCCCTAAAGCCTGGGACAAAGTACTCTCTGCTGTATAAGCAGTCATACCCTAAAAAAAGCTCAAAGGTCAAGTAGTTGGCTGAGAACATGGGCAGGCAGTTAAAAAGGATGCAGACTCAAACTCATACTCAGACTCAGAATCTTTTTTGGCGACAAAGAAGATCAAAACATTCTGCCAGAAGGAGTCAACAAAGTCAAAGCGCCTACATCAAAAGTCTCCAAGACAAATATGAATTGGGCTTAGGCCATGGAAGAGCTCAGAAAGAATTTGGAAAAGCAAGTAAGAGAAGTAGAGGAAAAATTGGGAAGAGAAATGAGAGAGATGCAAGAAAATCATGAAAAACAAGTCAATGACTTGCTAGAGGAGACCCAAAAAATACTGAAGAAGATAACACCTTAACAAATAGACTAACTCAAATGGCAAACGAGCTCCAAAAAGCCAGTGAGGAGAAGCATGCCTTAAAAGGCAGAATTAGCCAAATGGAGAAGGAGGTCCAAAAGAACACTGAAGAAAATATCACCTTAAAAAGTAGATTGGAGCAAGTAGAAGCTAGTGACTTTATGAGAAATCAAAATATAAAACAGAACCAAAGGAATGAAAAAATGGAAGACAATGTGAAATATTGTGAAATGACCTGGAGAATAGATCCAGGAGAGATAACTTAAAAATTATTGGACTACCTGAAAGCCATGCTCAAAAAAAGAGCCTAGA
>JAQQSZ010004424.1:0-14157 GCA_028646595.1 Phalanger gymnotis | reverse complement strand
TGGTATATGAAGGTAATGGAATACTATTGTGCTATAAGAAATGGGGATGATACGGACTTAATAACAACCTGGAAAAACCTACATGACATAATGCTGAGTGAGCAGAGCAGAGCCAGGAGAACATTATACACAACCACAGATATGTGGAATCTGTGAGGACCAACCCCGGCAGACTTTGTTCATCTCAGCAACACAAGGTACAAAGACAACTCCAAAGGACGCACGATGGAGAATGCTATCTACATCCAGAGAAAGAACTATGAAGTATGAATGCAGATTGAGGCACACTTCATGCTAGCCTTTTTTCCCCCTTTTTTTCTTTTTCTCTGGGAGGGGGGAGGGAAGGAAGAAAATCTGGAACTCAAAATTATGTAGAACTGAGTATGGTAAACTAAAAATAAAAAAAAATTTAAAAAAAGAAAGCAAAGACTTTTCCCTTTGTTTGTATTCCCCAGTGCTTAGCACAGTATCTGGTACCTTATAGGTGATTAGTAAATATTTATTGATTATTGACTGACTGATGAGGGCTTGAACTAGGTTACTGGCTAGCTCATAGAGTCACTATAGGGAAAATCCTTTGTAAATACTGAAGTGCTATCCATTTGAAATTATTTCCTACCCATTTTAGTATATCTCTGTACCAACTCTGTTTGTAAGTAGATTCAGAACCAAGTCCTCATTTGAAAATGAAAGGGAAAAGACGAAGTAAGGCTAGATGACCTTTGAGGTCTCCTCTGGCTCTATAGCCATGATCCTATGACCTGAAATGTCCCCTTTACCTCTACTCTAATATTATATGCTTAATCGTACTGAAGTTCCATCTACAGGAGTGCAGAGTAGGCTATAGAGTTATAACTGAATCTGGTGTAAGATAACAGTGTTCGTATGCTTTATGATTAACTAGGTTTAGAGGAAAAAACAAAAATTGATGCTCATCTTTCCAGTCTTGGTGTGGAATTCAGGTCATCTACTGCAGCCAAGGTACTCTTTGCTGCAGAATTCTTCCTTTATAATTCTGCTTTCCCATTCCAGCAGAAGCTCGTGTTTCTATAGAACTAACAGCAATATAAGCCCAAATCCTGGGGAAACTGGTCCTGTATTATCATTTGGTATGGCAGAGGCTTATCAGGAGACTTTGGGGCTAGACTTACACTGCACTAATTTCTGTTCTCTGTGCCTAGTCTTCCTGGAAAAGCTACATGCCAGTGGAATGAGGGGCTTGGACATTGATAGGGGCTTTTTATGGGCTCCAGCATTCATGGTCTGTTATATCTGCTTAATCAGTGCTTTTGCACTAGAATCTTTTCCAAGGGAAGACTGATGGTTTTTTTTTAATAATTATTAATTAAGAAGCATTTATTAAAGACCTTCCAAGTATGAGATAATGTGTTTGACACTGAGGATACCAAAATAAAAGTGATAACACTCGTCGGCCTCAAGGAATTAATAGTCCAGCCAGGGGAAACATTCATAAATAGAGTTCCCAAAAAGTCATAGGGCATTTTAAGCTATTAAATCTTTAGTTATTAAACAAAATGTACTAAGATTTTTGGACCATCTTGTATAGGTATATGCAAAATAGGTACAGGCTGATAGGAGGGAGGAGAAACTAACACTGGAGGGTTCAGGAAAAGTAGCTTATATAGAAACTGGTATATGAGCTAAGCCTTGAAGGAAACTGGGGATTCTAAGAAATAGAGGTAAGAAGGTAGTGAATTCCAGGCATAGGCACAAACCAGTGCAGATGCATGAAGGTATGAGGAGAAGTGAAAAGTTAGGAAGCCTGATTTCTAAGAGGAGTACACTTTCATTCTGAGTATAGAAGCACTTGATACCACATGGCCAAGGAGTCAGAATCATGTTTATAATACTTCAGTTGCAGACTCAGTGGTCAAAATTGACAAATTCTGGATGTTTTGGAAGGAGTGTCCATAATTATAAACATAAAATTGATAGAATGTACTTGAAGTGGGGGAGGGGAGGAATTATTTCACAGTGCTGGGTTTGCTTAACAAGGCAAATGTCAAGAGGTAGAAGTTATTTTAATAGGGGAAAACTATAGATCATTCATATAATATGTGATTAACTATTTTATTCATATAAATAACAAATACTCTCAAATTCATAAAGTGGGTCATAATAAAAAAATGGCAATATACATTTAAATTCTTCCCCTTGCCCTTGGCAAAATTTTGAGATAGTTCTTTATCCTTTTTTAAAATGTACAAGAATTAGACCAGGATTAGACATGTCTCCTTTTGCGAACCCCTCTTCATGGCAGAGCCTACTTGAAGAATGTTTACACATACGATTGAGAATTTAATGGAATCAGAGTAATTGTCCTCCACCATGGACCATTATATTTGGAGGACTCATGAACAACTTGGGGTGTGGATAAAGAGGTGATGTGTCAGCTTATGTAAACAAAGTACCAAGACGTTTTTTAGCTGCAAGCTTTTTTTATTGCCACTCCAAAATGGGAAAAAGTCTCATAAAAGAGTAGAAACTAGTGTCCCATCTCTTTTCCAAGTTAATCTCAAATCAAAACAACCAATGTGTAGAACTGGGTCTTTGGTTTTGTTTTGTGACTGTTCAACGTAGTAACCGTTGTGATTTTCTTAATATATTGGAGAATCTTTAATAATTGTCAAAGATGTAGAACTTAATTCAGTCAGCCAATCAAATAAGCAAGACAGCATTTACATATCCATCATTTTCCAGATTGTTGGTAACCTGTTCATATCTTCCCCAGATAATGTTGCCTCCTTGTGTCACAAGGCCCAGCTCACTCACATTCACTTCAATGACAGTTCCTTTGGTAATAACACCCAAAGGTATATATAAGGGGAGGAGGAATTCTTCTCCACACCAAGTATGGGCAAGTAAAAAGTGGCTTTAAGTTCAGGAAGAGTTACATGAGCCTTCTTAAAACATAAACCCATTGGCCTAATCAATCTTTCATACTTCAGTGGTTTTCAAGTAAAGTCATACAAAGCCAACTTTAGTAACCATTCTCTTCCAAGCCTTCTTCTTTCATTTTGGCCAGGGCACTTCCCATTTACCACCTTTCTCTTTTCATTTCCAGACATGATTAATAAATAATATTGGAAAGGACTTTGGCTCAGGATTGTTCCTCTCTGTCCAGCAGATATGCAGGCACTGCTCCTCGGTAAGGCTTTTTGTCATTCTTTTGCTTGGTATTTCTCTTTTCATGTATCTTGATAGTCTTTTTCATCTGAATCTTCTTAGCATGATACTGTTTATGGTAGAGTTTGGCCTTCAGACCAATCATTTTATCTCGCTTTCTTTGAACATTCGTGAGCCTCTCAGCTTTCCTTCTTTCTCTTTTTCTTATGGTAATCCAAGCAGTAGCCACATCATTTTTGGTGTAACTCTATGTATTCATTCTGTGGCATGTTGATGTCAGGGGGCCCATCGAAAGGTCACTGAAAATGCTTCTAAACTTCAAACCCTCTGCCATTAGCCCCAAGATTTACGTATACATGCACAAACTATGTATGACTACAAATAAAGGTAGTCAGTCCACAGTGTCCCTCACCATTACAGGAGGTAGTGTGGAGCATGGAAAGAGTACTGGATTTTTAGTCTGGTGGTGTGGGTCCATTCCTCACTCTGTGCCTGTGAGACTTTAAGTAAATCACTTAAGCTCTTTAGGACTCAGTTTTCTAATCTGTAAAATGAGAATGTCAGACTAGATAGCCTCTGAGGTTCCCTCCAACCTATGATACTATAGTTTTATAGGTTAAAAGTCTCTCCATGTACTCACATACCCCCAAAGGCTATGTGTTTCATTTTTGGGACTGCATGCCATTAGGGTTTCACTGGATACTCATTTTAACCTAGTTTTATATATTCCAAAAATGTTCTTGAAGAAAATACCCAGCTATGGCATTTAAATGTATACGTAAATGAGGAAATTAAAACATTTCCTGGCTATGTTGTATTCACTATATGCTCTTATTCATATGTATATGATGAGTTGGGATGACTATATTGCTTACAAGCAACCATCCAAGAACAACCATGAAAGCTGGTCCAAGGCAAACATACAATAATAATACAAAATTAAGGATAACCTGGTAATACCAAATAAGGTCCTCTCCCTCTTCTGCCCACCAAGAGCTAGCATGCAATATGTGTTCTTCATGGTAAGAATCACTGAAGAAAACAGCTTTTGATATCATTAGTTGCCTATGTAGGATGGTTTTGCTATAAGCTGGCTTGGGGACAGTTTTTATTCATGGAAATGGGTCATAAATCAAAGGAACCACTACAGATCAGCTATTCCAACTTTACATAGCTTATAATAGCAAAAACAATACTGAAACCTAGATCTCCTGAATCCCATTCTAGGCTCTGCACTAGCTCAGACCCTCATGACTTTTCACCTGGATGATTACAATAACCTCTCCCTGTTTCCACTCTCTCCCTTCTCCTGTATGATCTTCAGAGAGATACTAAATTTATATTCCTAAAACAGATCTGACCATGTCACTCCCCTTCTCAATAAGTTTCAGTAACTCCCTTCTGACTCTAAGAGAAAATGCAAAATTCTTGACATTTAAAATTCTTAACAATCTTGTTTCAACCTGTTGTTCCAGACTTATTTCACATTGTCCCTGCTAATACATTCTACATTACAAGCAAAGTGGCATATTTTCTTTTTTCTCTACAAACTAATCCATTTCTTGCCTCTATAACATGGGAGAAGTAAAAGAGGAGAGTCAGGATTGCTCCTGAATGGATAGCCTTTTTCAGTGAACTTGTTTTCTGTCAGCATAGGACAGACTCAGGAGCAAGAGGTTAAAGTTATAGAGAGGCAGACGGTCACTTAATACAAGGAAAATTTTCCTAACAATTAGAGTTGTTCAAAAGTGAAAATAAGCTGCCTAAGAGATAGCAAGGGCCTTATTACTGGAGATTTGTTTTCTACTTGCCAGGAATGACGAAATACTTTCTACTAAGATATGTATTAGACCAGGTGAGATACCCATGACCTCTAAGAATCCATAGTTCTGTGAGTGCAGTGATGCAAGAACATTTAAATACTGCTTCTCCCTCCAATATTTTTAGAGGAAGATTATAGTTTGGAAGCAAATAGAATTTAATGCATCTAAGAAAAAGGAAAACTTTTTTCTTCATAGAGTATTTACGTGCCCCAAGTTTGGGTTGTTATATGAAGATCTATTCTTTAATTCCTCAAACATATTAGTGCCACAGAAACTTACTAGCTCTGTAAGCCTGGGAAAATTACTCAACCTCAACCTTGGCAATGTGATGTATTAGAATGAGCACTGGCCTGTCTTCGTTTTCATTCCCTTTAGCATTTCCTTCAATTATTAATACAGGCATCCAAACACCATTTTGAGAAGAGGCCTATACTTTTCACTAGACTGCCAATGAGGTCCATAACACCCGCAAAATGAACCGTTGAACTAGACATCCTCTTAAGTCATTACAACTATAGATCTATGGCCCTCTGTCTTTATTACCTTAAACTTGAAGATTTCCTTAAACCCTTTCTTGTCCAGATCATCTATTAATATCAAATAAGACTGAACCAGTCCTTTCATCGAATCCTGGAAAATACTCATGGAAACGAGTCTCTGTCCAAAGAAGTCACTGCTTATAATTGCCATTTTTCCTGTCTCCAAATGACTTCCATAACCCTGAAAACATTGCTCCCAAGTCCATGATAACTGAACTTTTAATAGCTTTTACTACAGGAAACTGTCAGAGGATTTTTACTAGGATTGCATCCATCCAGAGAAGAGACTAAGTCAATGGCTCCTGGGAGGCACGTTCCAGTTGAGTGGTTTCCAGCAGGAGGGAAAACACTCTCAGGACTACTTTACATAAAGGCAGCTCTTCCCTATTTGGAGTAAGAGGAGCAATGTGGCCAAACCTAAACGCCAACTTAATATCCAATACAATGAGCCTTCAACAATGCAAACTGTCCCTGTGAATGTGCTAATCCCATGAAGTTGAAATCACCTTTACCTTCTCATAAAACCATTTAACAATACAGAGTGCCGCCCTCCTGCCTAACATCTTTTAACCAAAGGCACAACCACACATGCATAGATGGACATCCACCGAAAAGAAAAAGAGCCTTTTTGTTATTTTTTAAAGCAGTCTATATTGCTCTTAAGGTGTAGCTCAAGAGGGTTATTCTGAGCACCACTTGAGTTACTCAAATGTTCCTGTTCACTTTGAAATACATTAGTTACCATGGAAACAATACTATTTTTAGAAGGGACAGAGTTTAACGGTATCTATAAGTACACTGCAAATAGAGAATGCATACACCTATTCTAAATGTTTTAATTATGTACAAGAGCTTGTAAAATAAATTCTGGATGAGATTTTACACAGATGTGTACATATTTATAGATAAATTCCCACCTACATATAGATACTAAAAATAGAAAGACAATTTTGAGACCTTGGATTATATTAACATTTTCAATAGAAGTATCATAGTTTAGTTGATGGCTAATGACCTCATTAAGGGCTTTATCAAACAAAATGGAACTAGTCAAAAATATGTTGTGCTTCTACTACTATCTCAGTAATCACATACCTTCTCTGAGTTTTAATAAGCCAGATTTGTCTTATTTTGCACTTTTTCAGGCCATTACAGAATACCTCTAACATCTTTAGCAAAGCTACCACACATATATCTTTGCCATTCCAGACTCAACCACTTATCCCATTAGAATGGGAGGTTACCGAGGGTAAGGACTTTCTAGCATACTTTGATTTATATCCCTAGTTCTTAGCACAGTATCTGACACACATATCATATTTAATAAGTACTCTATATTTATCCTTCTAGCATACTCTTGACCTTATGATCCTATGATCAATTTTGGTTGAGAGGAAAGAGGAACCAAAAAAGAGTTGTTATAGGAAAGGTTTGACTCATAGTGGTCTCTTAGAAGAATTTGAGATTTCAGTATCTTGGAGACAGATTAGTTTGGGTTGATTGGGAAGGTAAAAGTAAGACCATCTTGGCACATGACTGCAGTAGAGCAAAATGATAGAATCACAAATTTAGAAATCAAAGGAATTTTGGAGGTCATTAGTACAAGCCTCTCATTTTAAAGGTGACCAACCCAGAATTATACGGGTAAATGTCAAAATAGGAATTTGAACCTAGGTCTTCTGTCTCTAAATCCAGTGGTCATTCCAATGTAGCACACTGCCTGGTCATGGGAAATGATCACAGTAAATACTCAGTTAATATTTGTTGAATGAATAAATACAGAAATACAATCAAAAGATAAAAGAGAATGAGTTAAGTTTAAAGTGAACCAAAATTAGGATTGAGTTTGCTTACTTCAGGAGATGGACAAATTATTTCAGTATCACTTAGGAAGCATTTGGTTCATGGTACAAAAAGCATAGCTGCTGAATAAAAATTAAACTATTCGCCTGTACCAAAGCAAAGAAACAAAAAATACATACAAGGATTTATAAAAAGATATAGATACTTCAGTTTATAGAAAATTACTGTCCACTTGGGTGTGAAAAAGCTGTCGATTCCAATGAGCATTACATGAAAACAGTTTTACATTCTTAAACGGTTTTCTTAAAATACTCTACGAACTTTAATTAGGAGAAAAATAAAAAGGAGAATGAATCAAAATGCAGGAAAATAAAAGCCATTTAAACTTAACTTCTATTTTATAGCTCTTTGAGAGTTGTTTTCTTTCTTTTTATTATTATCTGAAGACTTCACACAATTTAATAGTTAATCCACAATTTTATCAGTGTTCTTGAATTGTATTTGAACTGCCTGGCTCAGATCTGCTTTGTAGCATTTAAAGGAATTACTGCACACTGATATATGGCATTTGGGGAATGACTATAAGTCTATAATTTGAAAATTATCTCAAGAATGGCTTTGGGACATAGCCTTGTTGTCATAGCTTTTCTTCTTGTAAGATGTATCAAATGAAATCTGGAAAGACTTGGACTATCCTTTTCCTTAACTCCTTCTAAGACTGATGTTACCATATGATGATATGTTACATGTTTAGAAAAAACTTCTAACAGTAACACAGAAAGTTTAAAAAAAATGCTAGACTTTAAGTCAATTAGTTCTCTCTTGATGTCAGAAGTTCCATCAACAGAATTACATTATTCAAGACTTAGAAAATCTCTCAGTTTCTATCTAGTCCAACCCATACCCATGCAGGAGTCCTCTCTACAGTGTCTCCACAAAGTGATAGTGCACTAATGCTATAAGATCTTCAGTGAGGAGTCTTCCCATTTCCTCCCAAGGCAGCTGATTCTATACTTGGAAAGTTCTAGTCTACAACTTTCTATTTACTGCACTTACTTCTGACCTCCACAAAGCAACTCTCTCACCATTGCAGGCCTCCTACGTTGCTCCCTACTTCTCCCCCCAATCAAGTCATCTGATTTCCAACATAAGCATCTTTGGTTCCTAGGTCCTTCAAGCAATATGTCTATAAATCAGAGAAGCCTTCTTTAAAAGAGTAATATTCAAACTAGTACATTACTGCAGCATAATTAAAAAAGAATTGTGATGTTATAACTGTAATATACCATTGTAGGAGCAAAGACAGAAATGACCACACACTAAAAAGAAGAAATGAACTTCAGAGAGATACATGATCCTGGATAGACCAAATTAGTTTCAGCTCTAGGGAGGAAATTGCTACCATTAATTAAAATTTAAGATTTAATTTAGCTTACTGATTCAGATCCACCTAGTGTCTAATAGTAACTTTAGAGAAGATTTTAAATATTTCAAGAAAGTGTTTTGAACTATAAGGAATCCAAAGCTTGACATTAAGCAAATTAAACTTTACAATATATAGGCAGATTACATGTGATCTTAAATTAAATTGATGAGCCTCATAAACAAATTACTATACAAGGAATTTATAATTATATACAAAAAGTTACTAAATAACTTTAATTCAGCTCTTACCACTGTTAGACCTATAACCCAAAGAGAACAATGAAAGAATAAAAGGTCCTATATGTACAAAAATAGTTATAGCAACTCTTTTTGGGGTGGTAGAAACTGGAAAAGTAAGGATATACCCAGAATTTGGACATGAATGTAGAATATGCATATGATGTGATACTATTTACTATAAGAAATAAGGGGGGTAAAGACGATTTCAAAGGTATGTGGACTCTTGTGAACTGACACAAGAAGTAAAAGCACCAGAAGAACAATTTTAACCATAACATCATTATAAAATGAACAATTTGAAGATTTTTATAAACTAATGAAGAATGAAATAAGCAGAATCAGGAGGATAAATTATACAATAACAATGCAAAACAAATTACTGTTACACAATAAATTACACAATAAGAACCCTGTAAAACCAAGTAATTTTTTAACAATAATATCCAATCAATTTACTATTCTAAAAATGTCTGCTGAATCTAAGGCCAGAAGTACATCCGATAGACCACGCCTTAACTATGCAATGCTGTTAAAACTTTGCTTTGTTCAAATACCTCCTAGAAAATGTATTTAATAAATCTAAATTTCAACCTAACATCAAAAACATCACTTCCTTTGGTGAACATTTGATTGTCCTGTCAGACAGTAGTCTTTTATTCCACTAAGGTCACATAAGTTATCTTTTTTACTGTTTTTTTAATAAACTCCTTTACATTATAGACCAAATTATTTCTTTTGTAATACTTTACCATATATCACAGTAAGGTTCACTTTGGAATGATAGCACAAATACTGGTCTCAATATGGGTTATTTTATGATTCAGTGAGCTTTATATCTCTTTGCCTAAGGAAGGATGGTAACAAAGAATGAATACCCAGTCTCTATTGAGATTTTCAGTAAAATCAATGCCTTCGAATTATTTTGAAGTGCAGAGAGCAGCAAATTTATGAAATATTTATGAGAAATCACATCATGTCTACCGTGGTTCTCAACTGTGACTGAAGCATATGGTTTATAAATTGAAACAGGTGTGGGAGAACAGGTGGTCACAGCAATGCAAAGGCAGAGTTGGAACTTACCATGGGGAAACGAAATGATAAAGTAGCATTGCCAGGTTTGAAGGCAACTTGCACATTTGATGATAACAGCATTAAGTTCTTTGTGGGGGCAAGTTCTTGTTCAGCTGGGCTTCGTCAGAAACCTCCACATCTGGAATGGAGCATTTGAGAAGTAAAGTTTGTCAGGTCCTAATGTGTGGAAAAGCAGGGAATTTTTTTTCATGTAATCTCCAGCTTGAGCAGAAGTTCAAGAGGGAGGGAAGAATCATGAGCTCATTTCTCTATTAGGAAAATCAGAATGAAGGACTTATGTCAACCAGACATTGAGTCTAATGATAGCATCATATTGGCCTCTCCACTGCCTCCATCTCTATAGCTTATCGACCATCTTAGTTAATGCCCTCCTGTGGTTTTAGAAGCCGGTTTTTTAATACCTTAACTTCAAATTCTAGATTATATAAAAAAGTGAACAAAAAGGGTGGCAGAGGAATAATTACGTATTGTTTTTATTTTTTCGACCTCACATAGAGTCAACTTTTGATTTTCCACACAGAAAGAAACAATTTGAGGCATAGGTAATGAATGCAAAGATGAGAACCAACTCCCCTGATCAGTTATGTATTTTTACATTCTGGTCCTATAAAAAGTCACACAGTGAAACTCAAGTTCAAGAACTAGAAAGCCTTCCTTATTCCTTCCTCTTGAAGCAGAAATATCTTGTCTCAGAAAACATTGCAATACAGCAAAATGCAAAATTTAGCAACACTTAAGAGTCAGAAAGACTTGGTTTCTAATTCTGGCTCTTAAACTTCCCAGCTGTGTAATTTTGGGCAAGTCACTGAAACTTCCCCAGACTCAATTTTCATATTAAATAAAGTGGAAATAATAATCCCTAAAACACTTACCTCATAGTGTTGGTTGTTGGCTTAAAACAGATAATGAATGGAAACAAATCTAAGAACGTATATTTTTTCTATTGAGTATTTTATTTCTTCCTGATTGCATGTAAAAACAATTTTTAACATTCATTTTTAAAATTTTTGAGTTCTATACTCTCTCTCCCTTTTTTCCCCCATAATTGAGAAGGCAAATAATTTGATACAGTTATACATGTACAGTTAAGGGAAACATTTCCATATTAGTCATATTGTAAAAAAAAGCACAGAAAAACCAAGAAAAATAAAGATTTTCAAACATATGCTTTGTTTTGCATTCAGACTCCATTTTTTTCTCTGGGGATGGACAGTATTTTTCATCATTAAGTCCTTCAGAATTGTCTTGGATCATTGCATTGCTGAGAATAGCAAAGTCGTTCGCACTTGATCATCTTACTGTTACTGTAAACAATGTTCTCCTGGTTCTGCTCATTTCATTTTGCCTTGGTTCATGTAAGTTTTTATGGATTTTTTAAGAGCATCTTGCTTCTCATTTATTATAGTACAATAGTATCCCCTCAAAATCATATGCCACAGCTTGTTTAGCCATTCCACAACTGATGGGCCTCCCTTTAATTTCTAATTCTTTGCCACTAGAAAAGAGCTGTTATAAATATTTTTTTGTACATATAAGTCCTTTTACTTTTTGTTTTTAATCTCTTTGGGATACATGCCTTGTAGTGGTGTTATTGGTTCAAAGGGCATATTGCATGGTTTCATAACTCTTTAAGCATAGTTCCAAATTGTTCTCCAGAATGGCTGAATCAGTTCACAACTCCACCAACAATGCATTAGTGTCTCAGTTTTACTATATCACATCCAACATTTGTCATTTTCCTTTTCTGTTATATTAACCAATCTGACAGGTGTGAGGTGGTACTTCAGAGTTGTTTTAATTTAAATTTCTCTGATCAATAGAAATTTAGAGCTTTTTGTTCCACATGGCTATACATAGCTTTAGTTACTTGGCCTGAAAACTATTTTCATATCCTTTGACTATCAATTGGAGAATGTCTCTTATTTTAACAAATTTGACTCAGTTCTCTATATATTTGAGAAATGAGGTCCTTATTAGAGATAAGTGCTGTGAAAAAATTCAATTTTGATTACTAACTGTATTCCCTTCATCCTATTTCCTCCATTTATTCTATTCACTTTTTATTTTTACCCTGTCCATCCTCAAAAGTATTTTGCTGCTTACTATTACCTCCCCAATCTGTCTTCCCTCCTATAAGCCTCCCATTCTCTTACATGCTCCCCATTCCTATTTTCTTGTAGGGTAAGATAGATTTCTATATCCAGCTGAGTTTGTATGTTATTCTCTCTTTCAACAAATTCAGATGAGAGTAAGATTCATGTGTTCGCCCCTCACATTCTCCATCTTACCTTCTACTGTAAAATCTCTTTCACACCTCTTTTATGTCAGATGATTTACCCCACTCTACCTCTCCCTTTTTCCTTCTCCCAGTAGATTCTTCTTTCTTACCCCTTAATTTTATTTTATTTTTTATTATCGTCCCAGCATATTCAACTCACACCTGTGCTCTCTGTCTATATGTATTCCTTCTAAACTGCCCTAATAATGAAAAAGGGATATTATGAGTTACAAGTATCATCTTCCCATGTAGGAATATAAATAGCTTAACCTTATTGAGTCCTTTTTGATTTCTCTTTCCTGTTTAACTTTTTATGCTTATCTTGAGTCTTGCATTTGAAAGTCAAATTTTCTATTCAGCCTTGGCTTGTTCCTGAATGAATCCTTAAAAATCTTATGTTTCATTAAATATCCATTTTCCCCCTAAAGGATTATACTCAGTCTTGCTGGGCAGAGAGTTCTTGGCTGTACTCCTAGCCCATTTGCCCTCCAGAACATCATATTCCAAGCTCTTCAATCCTTTTATGTAATAGGTACTAATTCTTGTGTTATCCTGACTATAGCTCCATAATATTTGAATTATGTTTTTCTGGCTGCTCAAAATAATTTCTTCTTGAGCTTGGTCCCTTGGAATTTGACTATAATATTCTTGAGAGTTTTCATTTTTGGATCTCTTTCAAGAGCTGATTGGTAGACTTTTTCAATTTATATTTTACCCCCTGATTCTATAATACCAGCAGAGTCTTCCTTTATAATTTCTTGAAAGATGATTGTAGTAGCAGTTTAGATTTGAAGATATTTCCCACCCATTAATAGCCATTTGACCTGCTCACATCACAGGAAACCTAAGTCACATTTGGTGGGAGGAGCTTCCTAACAGGAAAAGGAAGTTATGTCACAGGAAATGGAGAGAGAGAAGTTATGGCTGCTAATGGGCACCGTCATGATAGTTAGAGCTGAACAGACTGTGACTTAGCTGTACTGTAAGTTTATTTTTGGGAAGACTCTAGCAGGAGGTCAGAGAGGTTTTGGGATGGATAGGCTCCATGTTGTGATAGTGTGTATTGAATGTTTTACTGCTCTCATGGATTGGATGAATGGCTTGTGGGGTATGGTTCTCTGGTGTCTGAGTAAATGGTTTACTTCTTCTACCTTCTATGTGGAAATACTCATATGCTTTGCAATACAAAACCATATAGGCATTCTGACAACTGTCATCTACATTGTTATTATGGGCTTACTGATACAATGATGTATATATAGGCTCTTTTTTATCATGAATTTCAAGTTGTTCAATAATTCCTAAACTATCTCTCCTGGATCTATTTTCCAAGTCAGTTGTTTTGCCAATGAGATATTTCACATTTTCTTCTATTTTTTCATTCTTTTGATTTTATTTTATTTTTTCTTGATATTTTATGGAGTCATTAGCTTCCACTTGTTGAATTCTAATTTTTTTTTTAGTCAGCAACTTTTTTTTCTTTTTATTTAATATGTTTAGTTTTCAGCATTCCTCTTCACAGGAGTTTGAATTACAAATTTTCTCCCCATTTCTACCCCCCCCAATCCAAGATGGTGTATATTCTGGTTGCCCTGTTCCCTAGTCAGCCCTCCCTTCTGTCACTCCACTCCCCTCCCATCCCCTTTTCCCTTCCTTTCTTGTAGGGCAAGATAAATCTCTATGCCCCATTGCCTGTGCATCTTATTTTCTAGTTGCATGAAAAAAAAAACCTTTTTACTTTTGAACATCTATTTTTTTAAAACCTTGAGTTCCAAATTCTCTCCCCTCTTCCCTTCCCACCCACCCTCCC
>JAQQSZ010004423.1:0-14157 GCA_028646595.1 Phalanger gymnotis | reverse complement strand
CTCCGCAGGCTGAGCGCTTACCTAGCCTACAGAATCGTTCCTTCAGCCTTTTAGATTCTCCCGGCTGGGAAATTTGCCCCAGTCAGAGTGCTCGCAATTTCTAACTCTCTCAAATCTGCTCAGATTCACTTTTTTTATAGGAATCCAACAGACCTTGTGAGAGAGCTCCGGCAAGACGCTGTTTTCATGCGGCCATCTTGGCTCCGCCCCCCTCCAGATATGAATTTGAATTTGATCCTGTGGGAAGGATTTCCAGCAAGGAGATAGGTGGCACATAGAAAGTGGACAGTATCTTCTGAATGTAGTGATGTATGTGAATTTT
The DNA here is from genome assembly GCA_028646595.1 of Phalanger gymnotis. Lineage (NCBI taxonomy): Eukaryota > Metazoa > Chordata > Mammalia > Diprotodontia > Phalangeridae > Phalanger > Phalanger gymnotis. Next base: position 13,835 of record JAQQSZ010004423.1, on the reverse strand, counting down.
TGTGGATGTCAATTCTACATTTCTTGTTTTCTGTCAAAAAGCTCAAGTTATTACCCATTTGAAATAGCTATCTTCATAACAATGCTGTAATGACTGCTAGCTTATTTTAACCTACATAGTTTCAAATGCCAAAAAAATTTTTTCAGGAAATAGAATCTGATTCTACAAATAGATGCATAATTGACATGATACCACATGATGCTGTGGTAAGAAGACTGCATTTGGAGGCCAAGGATCCAAGTCAGAATTCTAGCTCTTGCCACTCACCCCCTACTTATGTGACCTTGGGCAAATGACCTTACCCTTCTTGTCCTCATTTTCCTGATTTGTAATTTGACTTAGATGACCTATGAGGTCCCTCTGAGCTCTAAAGTTAGGATCTCATGATTAAAAAGTTGTGCCACTGTGAACAAAGAGAAATGTGGTACAGCAGAAAAAGCAAAGCCATGACAGCTAATGTCACTCACACTTTGTCTCTCTGGACCTCTAGTCCTCCTCTACAAGAATTAGTATAATGATTGTTCAATCTCACTAAGATTGTTAAGAAAGTACCATCTAACTATAAATTGCTATTATTATTGTTTTAACCCTAATGGAAACATGGAAAACACACTGGGGATTTGAAGGAAGAAGGACTTAATTTTCAACCCACTTCATTTTGTCACTTAAGTCTGAAGAAACTAATAACAAAAAAAAAAAAAAGAAAAAAATGCCATAGGTTGACTTAAATGGCAATTTAACTAAATATACATGGGATTTCCAAGACTTCTCAGAACTATGAATACTACAGAATTTCATTATCACACTGGATACTGGATAACAAAATGAAATATCCACGTTATCAGTTTTCCTTAGAATGATGAGAAGCATATCACATAAGGGACTTGAGGGAAGAAGGATAGAATTTAATCTACAGTACAACCAAACATAGGAATCGGAATGGACAAATATTTACTGAACCCAAGTTTCTCTTTAAATGCTAGAGGTGAAATTCCAAAATACTCCTGGGAATTCTAATGTTATCAATTACTAACAGACACTAATTATATTGTGTTGTAGATAGAAGACTTTAATTCAAATAATTAAAGTTGGTAATAAAAATATAAATTAATTGGTCTTTCCTGAACTACGGATAGCACTTTTATAAGAACAATGAGTTTGGAGTTGGAAGCCACTTATTCCTTATTGCCTGTGTTATCCTGAGCAAATGATTAAACCTCTCTGGGCCTCAACTCCTTAGCAATGAAATGGACAGGCTGGCTAGGATGATCTTTAAGGTCCCTTCCCTCTAACGCTGCCTCAAATACAAGAGGCCTCAAAGTGAACTTAGGATCTTTCTTTCTGTCTCCTCCTCTTCCTAATTTTCCTGACTGTTGATGAATACAATCATTTCTTCAGTAACCTCTACTCAAAATCTTGGAGTCATCTTCAACTTTTCCCTGTTCCTTAACTCCCCAAGAGCTAATCAGTTGCTAAGGTTTGTCTCCTTAGAACCTTTTAGCTTTCCCCTTTCTCCTTTCTATTCCCACAGTCCTTCCAAGGACTCCCCATCTCTGGCCCCTTTTTAATTCAAGTCTCTCATTATTTCTGATCTGGACAACCACAGTAGTCTCCTTATTGCTTCCAGTCTCTCCCTTCTCTAAATTATACTTCACACCACTAAAAATAATCTCCTAATGTGCAGATCTGTTGTATCACTCCCCTGTTAGAAATCTTTCAGTGATTCCTCTCTGTCTACCAAATGAAACTCAAACTTCTTATCCAGGCATTTAGAGAATCACAGAACTTCACAATAGGAAGGGACTTCAGAGGTCATCTAGTCCCACCTATACTTGAACAAAAATCCTCTCACCAGTATCCCTGGGCCTTATGACCTGCCTTCAAACTACCTTTACCAGCTTATTTTATTTTACGTGATTTTTATGTATTCAGTGTTTCAGCCAAACTAGGCTATTAATTGTTTTTTGATCTTATCATGTCTTCTGGTACTTTGTGAATTTGTGTAGTCTGTCTTGCCTAGAATGGCCTCTGTCCACATCACCTACTGAAATTCTTCTCTTTCCAGGGACAACTCAGGTGCCACCTCCTCTATAATGCCTTAATTTCCCCAGCCAGAAGGCATTCTTCCTGCCTGCTTCCTAGCTCATTTGCTTCACAAGCTTTCCTAGGCATTTATCACATTCTACCTTGTGTTCTGGTTATCTATGTTCAAGCTTTATCCCCTTACTTGTCTGTAAGCTCTTTGATGGGTTACCTCATCTTTCATCTTTGTATGCTAAGTATCTAGCATATTACAGACAGCAGGTGCTTAGTAAGTTTGTGGAACTGAATTAAAGCTAATTAATTAGATATGATAAAATGATATATCCTGTGAAAAATAAAAGCTCCTATATACACAAGCCACTTGAATACTCTTCCCTCAACCTAAGTCTCCAAATCCATATAAATGGTGTCATGTTGTTAACCAAACTGGGGATCGGAGAATTGGACTAAACTGAGACTGTTCATTAATTCCAATTGTGAGCATGTGTTAACAGATATTATAAATATGACATTAACACTGGTATCCTCATGTCAAGAGAAAGTGAAGAAGGCCTCCATCACATAGGATGGACTCTTTGGGGTGGACTAGTGGGGGGACTAGTGTATTTGCACAGGTTGGGATGTGCGTTGTTGAAGGGACTGTCCCAACTGTGGTTGCTTTATCATTAGATGATAGATCCATTTTAGTGTCTAAGTATTCACCTGTGTGGCTGGAGGCTTAGCACTAGATGAATCTAGTGTCTGTGTGTGAAAATGGGCTTCTACTTAGTGTTTGTTTCAAGATGATTACATAATCACTTTGGAAAATTAAATGTTCAAAACACGTAGCTAAGGGGAAAAAATCTCTATAAATACTGTTAGATGGATTTTTTTGAGGGAAGATTAGTCAAATTAGCATCTAATTAGTATATATGATAAATATCAAACTGGCACTACATATCTAAGAGAGTGGGGTTTGCCAGTAATTCCAAATATGCCTGCTAACTTCCATACTGATTATATGGGTGTTTGTGCATGTGTGTATTTATTTGTTTTGGTTCTTTTGTCTCCTTTGAACCAAAAGTTTCACAAAAGCTGGGAGATCAGGGGTTCCAACAGGCATGTATACATAACAGTGCCTATTACATGGATGCATGATAAATAACATTACTATTCCAATTAAATCTCAACTATCCAGAACCACAGAGAAATGAATTACTCTGGATAGTTATTTAGGTTTTTTTTTTTTTTTGGCTAGCTGAGCCAGAAACTTTTTATTTTAAACACAAAATTTTTATTTCATTTTAATAATTTTAGGTGGGATCTTTTTCAAATGTATTATACACTTTCTTACTTTCTTCAGTGGAACATACATAATAGTTTCTTCATGGTATAGGATCAACATTTATAAGCATCTATTTTCAAATGATCTGCTGATGTCCTCAGAGTCTATTTAAGTGGGCAGGGTTTTGTTTTTCCCTGTTCCAAATTGCCCCAGACTGTTGAGATTTTTTTATTGTGAGGGTTTGCCTTTTATAGATTTTAGTCTCTTCCCTCCCTATCAGAAAATCAACTCTCATTTCTTTCTGATGTTAGTGTGCTTTGCTGTAGGTAGCAATATCTCTGCTTCTTTTAATCTGCTTGAAGATATTAGAAGATTGAACTTATTAGAATTTATTAGGACTGTGCATAAAACAACAGTCAATATGAACTGAGGGAAATGCTAAGGGATATTCTACAGCAAAGTACATAAGTTTTACTGGACTGATGTGAAACCTATTCTGGATGTTGAGAGGACTTTTTTTTGCTTCCTTTTCTCACTTTTGTTGTGTTCTGGAATAGTTGAATTCCAAACAGGTGATATATTATTACATTTGTTATTTACTATGGAAAGACATTCTTTAGTCTAATATGGAACTATCCACAGTGCTCTAAACTTTTAGGAAATAATCTAATATGCTAAAATTTGACTACTGTCATCAGTTCTGTCAGAGGATATCTTAAAGACTGCTATGAAATGTTTCAATCTGGGCTTTAGGATGCTGGTTGTGTGAAGCATATTTTCTGTGTAATGATTTGCTATTTCCCCATGAGTACAAGTTAAAGTGCTTTAAAGCCCTATCATTGGCCCAATCCCAGTTCTCACTGTGTATCATGATTCCAGTTAAAATCAGCCACAGCTCTCTTAAGGTTACTCATGAGCAAAATTTGAAGGGAAATAGAGGAAAGATGTTTTGGGGAAGGTATTTCAGAAGGTATCCCCTACAAACAGAAACGATCTTTAAATCTCATCATTTAGCACTTAGCAGGTATTCCTAAATACTTGCTGAATGAATGGCAAAGAAATCTAGCTTACAAATAAATGGTTTTTAAAAATGAGGATTAGCTGCTGGATTTGAAAATGCTGAAATAATTTATTCACAGTGTTTAGATGTCCAAGGGCAATAGGAATACTGTAAATAAATAAAGTGCATTAAAAGCATGCACTCTTTCTAACATAACCCATTGTGTTCCTATATGCAGCACTCTCACTATTGTATTTGTTGGATTTTCTTCAATGGGGCTGTTAATCATGCCACAGTATATGGTGGAATATGGGGAAATAAATGCAGAGGGCTGGCATTGAAGTCTGCAGACTTCGTTTTCATGGGTCATGTAGGTCAGGGTTGGGAAGCAGGCCAGTGGGGATGAAGGCATATCTTTTAGAGCACCTACGTATTATTATTTCTCATGTCTAATAACAGGAAGACTGTTGAATGCACTGTGTTGATAAGACCTATATTTACTTAATGGAAATATTTGTTGCAAACAAATGAAAAGAAAGAATAAAGCAATCTGTTTGAATACTTTCATTAGTGAAATATCTCTCATGACCATTTTTTAAAGACCCTTATTTCATTTCCAGGAATGTGTTCTTTTGCTACAAATGCACTAAAAATGAATGGAAGAAAATGAGAGCACCCCAACAGAAAACAGCTACCCACTTCAATCTATGTAACATTCTGGGATATAATGGAAATCACACACCCAATGCTCCAAATGCAATTGAAAATCATAAAAGCTTATCTCCCAGTGATGAATAGTGGGAATGATTCATTCGTCTACTCTTTATGAGACCAGTTTGCCTCTTCAGGGGCCAGACTGTGAGCAAGGCCACTGGCTGTCACAGGCTAAAGGTTGGTTTTGTGATTATAAAGACTTTTAATTTATTTTATTTTTTTTTAGCAAATAGGAAACATGACATTCAAATGGAATTAGTCCTTAAGAACTAAGGAGCCCCAAATGCAAGGTCTAAAAAGTTACAGAAAAAGGAGAATTTCTTGCAAACAAGAGTCCAAGAAATCTACCCCTAAATATTTTTAATCCTGCTCATCTGATATCTCATAATTAATGAACAGGAGAGAAAGAACAATAATTTTAAGATTACAAAGAATCCTGTTTACAACATCTTGTCATGAGAACTAATGAAAATTAAATAAGGCTGTTTCTAGTTGCTACTGCTATCAATTAACTCGGCCACCACTTCCACACTTCTAATAGTTGCCACATGCAGCCTGGGTTACCTCTAGGCCTGTTAATTCCAAACATAGTACAGATTGTACTGAACATGGAGATCTATAACAGAAATGCTCTCCTGTCATATTCTGTTTTACAAAATGAAATGATTCAGTATGTCAGAATATTTTAGATAATTTAGCCCAGTTCCGTTGCTTAAACATATGAACTAGATTATATACTTTGTAATAATTTAACCTTCCCATACCCAAACATTTTCTGTATTATTCAACTACATGCTTCTCTGCTCTTCATTTTTGTTCCTTTTACTTTCAGCATAATTTAAAGAATGATCAATGGTATAAATTTCAAGGTTATTCTGGCAATAGGTTAGCTCACTTTGTAGCAAAGGTTTTAGTTTTTATACAACTAAAATCAAATGAAACTTTAAGAGATCAAGTTATATCAGACTGAGATAAAAAAAAATCCTCAAAGTTGTTCTTTGGAAGTAACCCTCTATTCTCCCACCGCTCAGAACCCTATAAAAATATGAGGGTCCATTGTCAAAGACATGATGAAATGAACAGCAGTAAAGGGTTAATGTGTCCTTTCTACTCCTGAATTCAGGAACAAACCATATTTCGTCAGTGAGGTTTGGCAACGTGAGAAATCCTGTAACCAATTTCATTTCCTGATAAATGAATGGTCCACAGGGGAAAGTCAGCCAGCGGGTTTCGGAACTGTCGAGTGCTTAGACATTACTGAAAGACTCCTTGAAGGAGCCAGCCTGTCTCTTGCTTATCACTGCCGAGCCAAATAGCACCATGCAAACAGTGGAACTGCCAGATTCCATTTACAGCTTTTCCTGAAGCACAACGTGACAGTACTTCACAAACATGTGGTATCTCTTTAAAAAATGAAACTTCTCTAGTACACCCCCCTTCTATTACATACTTCAACCAGTAGAGTCAGAAACACATGGCTGTTAAAGCTATATTTAGAAAAAAAATATCTAACAGTCTTCATCATTTAAACTTAAAACTACAAAAACTCTTTGCCTTGATTTAGGCAACTTTTTTTTTCAGTTTGGAGAATGTGTTGAACAAAAATAAATGAGATACCTATATAAAGGAGAACCAAAGGTAGAATGTCAACATGAGTGGCTAATACTGTTCATGCAAAGCCAAGATATTTCCAAGAAGATTTTTATTTAGTAATTCAATATTTAGTAATTCAAAATTGAAAAGTAGTGAAAAAGTCTACTTGAAACTTTAATAGACTAATTAATTTGTGAGATGATTTTACCACTCTAAGATAAGTTAGGAACTACACATCTACTGGCTAAAGAAAATGATTAGGAACTTCACCTTTATGGGAGGTTAATACATCAGGTCCTCACAACAGTCCTCATTTGTTCTTTCATAAAGAACCTTATGTATAGTTTTTTGGTAGTTTTAAAATTAAATCTCTTTTATAGGCTATCTCACTTGGTTTAGTTTTCAAATCTTTTTTGTGATGAAAATCAACAAAAGTTTAAGATTTAAAATTCAAGATTTCAGTTCATTAAAAAAGAAAACAGGTCAAAATGCACAAAAAAGTCACATGACCCCTCAAGGGAAGGAAAAGGGGAAAAAATACCCTTGAATAATAGCTTCAGGCTCTTCATTATTTAAAAAAAAAAACCACCGAAAAACCCCAACCCTAAACCAGTTAGCTTTTCAAGTGGCTTGCAGGCTTAGATTAGCAGGGAAGGAATCTGCAGCTGATTAGCTACACTCTTACAAACAGATGTCACAGCAACAGTGAGAAAAATGCTGCAGGTTCTAGGGTTTATAGGGAAGGAGAACATGAATTTCATCCTCTAAAAATAATGTTTAAAAGAAAGGGAGGCAAACCAGTGAACCATTATGTTTCCTATTTAACCATGAATATGAATCCATTTTTTCCCTCTTCTATGGTTCTGGGACTATAAGATAAATTTTTTTCTTTGCTTCAATTTTTGAATTCTTTGCTGATGGCAAATGAATGTTTTGTTCCCAGGCCTAGACTGGGGAGATGACTGTAAGAGTGTGTGTGTGTTATAGGTAGGGGAGGAGGTGATAAGAGTGAAGCTTACTTCATTAAAGTAAATAATTTGACAAACACAAGGAAAACATACAGAAGGGAGAGGAAGTTTCTTAGATTATGTTAAAATCATCTTAACTATGATTGTGGCTAGACACATGAACAAAAAAGAGGTAAGTGCTGTGGCACAAGGGCTCATCTGCTGCCCCCATCTCATAAGAAAGGAGTGAAAAATAGGTTTACGGATATCATGATTATGAACTATAATGCATTTAATCATTCCTAATATATAAACATACATGTAGTCTTTTTAAATTCAGAAAACTTTCAAGTGATGGAAAAATTGTAACGTTTAATCGAAAAACCAAGGATCATTACTCATGACAAGAGAATGATATGCTACTAATGTAAATCAGTCTTGTTCATTTAAAGGATCATCTTCATAGCTTTGTAGCACACATGGCTACAAATGACAACCAATATAAATGGCCAAAAGAAAATCTGAGGCCTTTTACTAATCTCAAGAGTTATGTAAATATCCTGCAAAGCACAAGAGTTTCACATACAATCACTTTCAACACAAGTAAAAATGTTCCCCTGCTTTCTCCAGCTCTGGCCCTTCTTAGTGACTCTCTAGGGACTCTGAACGAGAGTGAGGGCAGGGTAAAGAGAAGTGCTGCAGTGAAGAGGGGTGCTTCTGGAAAAGGACTGACGTGACTGGATTCATAGAGCTCTGATAAGAGATGCCGTTTTGTCTGTGAGCGGAGGAGGCCAAGGTAAATGTGTAGACAGGATTTCCCTTTGATGCACACCAACTAAAATTCCAGGCAACTACAGGCCAGGCTTGAACATTAGCCTCCCTTCTAAAGGTGGTAGGAAAACAGAGGGTTTAAAAAAAATTATAAATGGACAATGAATTAGGACCCATGATCCTAAGGGGCTGGACCATTAGATATTGGAGATATTTATAGAGAGGAGGAACCAGAGAAATTCCCTCTTGAAGTATGCTTTTCCTTGGCTCCATAGAGGCTCTTTAATCATTCAGCCAAATTCTTGTTGATCAGTGTGAGTCACAACAGTTCCCCTGGCAAGGGTGAATCACGTTGCTTTTACAGGACAAGAGTATTGCTGGCTTGGTATAAGGCATATTAGGTCCAAATACTGCCTTTCCTCTCACCTCCTCACCTCAATACCATTTCATACTCTTGTGGGAACTTTCATCAGAGAAGGCAAATATATTTTATCAAAAAAACAAAAAACAAAAAAAAAAACCAAACCCCAAACCAAAAGTGTATTATCTCAACTTTCCTCATGGGAAAAAAATAGAGGCACAGAAAGATCAAGTGATTTTCTTAAGGTTAAGCAGTGAGTTAACAGGAGAGCCAAAAAAGAAAAGATTTCCTGGGCCTAACCACTGGAAACTGGCTCTCACAGCAATGGTTAAAATGAGCTAAATAATTTGCATGCAATTTCATCCTCATTCTGAGGGAAACAGTGCTATGAAATGTAGGAATTTCTACAATGTGGTGAATGCAAACCCTTTACTACTATGAATCTGGGAAATAGGAAGAGCAATCTAAGTTTTGAGGTGGGGGTGGAGAGAAGGGTTGAGAGACTGTTTACTTTCTTCTGTAAAGAAAAACTTTGATGAAGTGCTCTTTCCAGTTGAAGACATAATTATTATTTTCTGCTGGAAAACATTCTGGCTAGTTTACAGTAAGAATATGATATTACATGAGAAGAGTTTAAACTTCAGACACTCCACAGCTTGCTAACGCATATTTTCCTCTGTTAGTGCTGTAGTAATGTTTAGACTCTGTTTTGATAGGGAGGTGTCAGAAAAGCATTAGTATGTTTTTAACTTCATGCCAGGAAGACACATAAAATGAAAAGTGCTTTTTCCTTTCACTGTTAGATATCACTGTAAATTCTTCCCTGATTCTCTTTATGTCTTCCTCTCCCTTCCCCCTACTATGAAAAATATGCCAGAAGGAAACTCTTAAAACATGTTTCATTGAAAATCCTATTTTGATTCTGCAAGCAAATGGTGGCTATAGCACAAAAGCAAACCCAATGCTGTTTAGATTATTGAGACTACAGTTTAGCTGAGGAGTTTGGGGAAGCCATTTTAATCTTTCATGTTAAGAACTGCCTTCTGAAAATGGAATGTAACAACAATATCACTGTATGATACTCATATCCTGAAAATACCTGAGGAAAAGTGAATTGCACATCCCACTTTCAAAAGCTCCTTGAAGGCAATTCATAAATATGGTATCAGTTACAACACAAATTCTCTTTGGGAGCTGTATAGAAAGGTTGTGGATGCTACAGGACATACCACTGCTCTTAGACTGGGCTGGCTTCTGAGAAGAGATAATATGCTAGAATGAAAAGGACATGTTTTAGTACCACCGCCCTAAAGAAGCTCAATTACTGGGGAAGAGAAGAAGGAAGTGAGTTGATTAGGTATGACGTGGATCTCAATTTCTGGTTCACAAAATATTATTAGAGTGTTTGAGAAGAGACAAAGAAAAATGCTCTTAAATCCTCGTATAATTCCTTTTTCAAAAAATCTTAGCTTTTTAAATTCTGTATATACAAACTGGCTTTTCAGGTAATGAAAACGACCTCTTTCTGCCCATTTGGAAAGCCCCATAAATGTAAGCTTCCTCCTCTGTAGTCCCTCTCATTACCACTTTAATTACCAAATTAAACTTGAGGATACTTGTTAGGTACAGATAGCCAAACTGATTTAAAAAACCAAATCCTATCTATTTCCTCTTTTCCCTCTCTTTCTTTATTCTACAAATAGCTATCAAATGGCAAAAGGTTGTGGGATTTGGAGTCAGAGGATCTGGGTTCCTAGTGCTACATGATGTCACCTTAGGCAAGTCACATAACTTTTCTATGGACCTTACTTTTCTCTTTGGTAAAATGAAGAGGTTGGACTAGATAATCTCTGAGGTCCTTTCCAGGTGAACAAACTCCCTCGAGAAATTAAAAATAAAGTAGGGAAGCATGTGACAAGTAGGTAAGAGATATAAGCAAAGGCTTTGGGCGTTAAGTTGGGCTTACTTTTGCCCAGGGAACGAGATGATGTTTCAGTGAGGAAGTGATATTTGACATGTAAGTGAGGACTCAAAGGAATGGTAGATTTTCAGCAGAGTTTAGGGCCAGGAAGGTATGGGGCCAATATTTTAGCAGGAGGCAAAAGTGTTAGCAAAGGCATGGAAGTGAAGCAGCACAGAGACTGGTGAGCAATGTGCGAGGGGCCCAGTTTGGCTGGAATGCAGGGTGTGAATAAGCGAAGAGTAGAAGACAAGGCAGAGGTCAGTGTTACTCAAAAATGCTGAGGAAAATATACTATGTTCTGCGTTAAGAATCTGGAGACAAATTTCAAGTCATTACTGTGCCTTGAATTTAGGTCACCAGTAACTTGATTTACCTCTCTAGATAAAAGAGCTAAACTTTGTCCTCTTCCTTTTCCATAAGAAGAGAACCTCGAATTTCTGGATAAGAGGTACTTGCGACATGAGGAAATCAGAACCACAATATAAAAGATACTGGTTCAGAAAAGATGAGTGTGATAGTGTTTTGTGTTTTTTTTTAATTTAATTTTTTTAATATAGTAGGGGAGTTTACTATTTAATGGAATCTGTGGCAAATACTTTTGGCAAGCCAATTTGTGACATAAATAATTACTGCCTAATTTGCTTTTTAAGCTCAAATTTTTGTACATATTTAAAAATGATACATTCACAATGATATTAAAAAACATAATTGGTATTATGTCATCCAAGAATTAGAAAATCCCCTGAAACGTATGTTCAAATTACTACTTTAAGTTAGATTTAAGATAAAGAATTTGTCTCTGTTTCTAAGTATTCAAAATAGACTAGGTTTCTGTGAATTTTAGCATATTAGATTATATAGTGGCTATAGATGCCTTTCATTTTCCTTAAAAGCGTTCAGTCTTTAGAAATGCTGTATAGTACCTGTACAGTCCCCATTGCCAGGAAAAAGGAAATTATGTTAATTAATTATCTAAAACTCACTTCCAGGCATCAACAATATTTATACTGTCTGTCTGTCGAGCCAGGCTATGCTTTCAGGGCTTCAGATCCTAAAAAACTAACAAATTTGGTGCCAAGAAACTTGTAACTGACAGAGCCGGATGCTTAAGGGCATCTTTGGTATGATTATTCATTCCACATTTTCCCAGCTGCCCCAGAAATGAAACCTGGTACAAAGAAAGCAGTCATTTACACATTTTCCCTCTGTGAGCTCATTTTTATATATTCCCCCCAAAGACTAGTTTTGCTGCGTGTAAAGAGCACATTTGTATTTTAGGTACCAGACTTGAGTCTCCTTCAAAGTCTGACATGCTCTGGTAAGTTTCTGGAAGCTTTGGGGAAGTGTGCTTGGTTAAGAACACCCCCCATCAAAACCCGCAGGAGGCGGGAACTTTGTGAGGTTAGGTGGCCTCGAAGGTCCTGTCTAGTTCTCATTCTTTTAACCTATGGATGCTAAGAACATTCCTCACCCCGAACAAGAAAAAGCGCGTCAAAACACCAAGACTCTCTAAGTCACAGTGGATATCAACAGAAAAAATTACCAATTAGTAGAACACTTTATACTTCTAGATCTGAAGGAACCATTGCCTTCTAGATCTGAAGAAACTGTCACCAACTTCTGGAAAGGAAAATTCGGACTTCTGTTTCTACGGGGAGCTGGGGTTAAGGAGGAGCAGATTTCTTTCCAAATATATATTCATAAAGGACTTTTTCCTCTAATTTGTGCCCATGGGTTAAAGACTTAGGCTGGGAATTACTTTGTTACTCAGATAAATTTACAAATTGCCAGATTATATCAAAACTTATAAAATATAATGAGTATTTTCTCTTTTTACAAATATGCTAAAATTAAAAAAAATTTATTTCCACCTGTCAGAAATAAAAAGTAAGAAGCTGGATTAGTTTTTCCTTTACTTTCTTCAGATGAAATAAAATCTGTATATAGATTGTTTTAATAAAAAATGACTAATACTGACAAGCACAATGAATACAGGACATTAAAACTGAATGTACTAGAGTGGATATTACAAATATATTTTTTATCAATGCTTGTTAAAGTGAATATGACATAATACTACTATATATTTAGCACAACTTCAAAGAGTACATACAAAGGAAGGCTCAAAATCTTCTCTCAAAAGAACCAAAGCACGCACGGTATAGAATTAGATTTGGTTGTTTAATACTTCAAATATCAATTTAAAACATCTTGTAGCAGATATAGCTGATCTAAATTTCAGAAACTTTGGTCATCTTCATTTGAATTCCTCCACAAAGTCATATTTCAATGCCTCATTGTAGCATGGAGGTAAGACTGAGTTTTCAAAAGGTAGGCCAATGGAGCATATGCATATATCCTGGCAGGTTCTATCATGTTGGAAAGTTTTGGAGTATTGTTCCTGTAAAATACTGAGTCTTCTTTCCAAGGACCAGCCTACTTAGGTACTAAGTACAGAGAGACTTACCATTAGTAGGGAACACTTAGTTCTTTGATCATGGCAACATAAATAAAGGAAAATATAAAGGAAATAAAGGAAAATATAAAACTGATCTTTATTTCTACGTGGTCCCCTTCTAATTTTACAGTGATGGTAGCACAGTTACGGAAAAGCATACAGAGAGTGCTAAAAATCACTATTTCCATGCAGTTTGCAAACAATGTGTTGGCATTCTAAGTGTGAGGTCAGTTATTTAATGACCAATTAGTGGACATACTATTAAAGGAACTGAATCTTAGCAATATTGATGCTGTTACTCTAAAGTAAGTCAAAAGATAAAGGGAAGTTGTAAGGCGGCTTCTCAACTTTTGCTGGAGCGGCAAATGAAAGAGTTGGTGGAGTTGGTTTTTTTTTAATTGCAAGAAGAAACATAATTTTAGAGGCTATTTGGTTAGCTCAAAAAGCATCTTGATTAGACCAAATCTACAAATGAACAAATTCCTGCTGGTGATATACTGTGAAGGTGTTGAGGGGCCAATTCTCAAAATATCTAAAGGAGACAGAAATATCAAAAGGATGGAAAAACATGGGACCTTATTATGATGAAAATACAGCATCCAAAAAATATTGACTATAGATCCAAATTTTTATTTTCTATTGTCTGCCAAATTTTTGTGAGAATAATCTACAATTCATCAAGAGTATCCTTGCTGACGGCATCAGAAGGGAATAGGTAGGC
>JAQQSZ010004422.1:0-14157 GCA_028646595.1 Phalanger gymnotis | reverse complement strand
TGTGTGTAGACCCAGGAGTGCGAGCAAGGACTTGAGGCCAGTAAATATGATTTGGCTAAATACTATCTTGTTTTCCTGTGGCCTCCTGGTTACTCTTGTGAGGTGGGCTTACTGGGCCTGGAGTCTTTTTGTCAAGATGTCAGAATGGGGAGGCTGGTTTGAGGATCTGTTGCTGTGGGGCCTAAATAAACGTTTTGTTGCTTTCTACTTAGAGAATCTCTCATACCTTGCAGTTTCGAACCATTCAAATATATATATATGATTATATTTGAGATCATAAATTCGGCCTTCCTACTACACCTCCGAGAAATTTTGAGCCATGCCTGTGTCTTGAAGCAGGACTGAAATGCCCAGGCCATGATTTCAAAATGGATTTCTAATTTCTTAAACACCCCCCATATCTTTGCCAGATCACACCACAAAAAAAGAACAGAATTTCTTTTCAAGGCCTTCTGTGGCAGAGTTTTTCTTGTGTATCCAGTCTGTCTCCATTGCCTGTTCAATGAAGACCCTTTGCTGTTGAGAGACAAAATCAAAATGCTGCAGTGCAAAAACAGATAAGCAGAACAGAACATATAAAATTATCCAGAAAAAATCTAATTGCTTGTAAAAGGAAGAGTCAGATCACAACCAGAGTCCTAACTAAAAGCTCCCCTTCTGGAGAAATTTTCTTTCGCACAAAAAGTTCAAGAGACATAGTTTCTGGGTAATTAAAAATCATTTTGTTAATTATGGGAGTGGATGATTAATAAAAAGGTCATTTGGCCATCTTTCCTAAACCAAAGACTGCTCATGGAACCCATTCAATGCTTAATATGACCTTGGAAAAGTGAGCATTCCTGAGGATGTGATGGGGTACAGTCTCTGGGAACCCCTTGAACTCTCAAATCATCCCACTTGATCTGACCTTCACCTGAGGCCATAAGCCTTCCCTCATCTCTAGGCTCAAATCTTTGTTACCCTTAAACTAGCCTAGCCTGGTATACTCTGTTATCTCCAGATGGCCTTCAGCTATTTCCCACCCTTACTCCCTCCTGGAGTCTGACCTCTAGTTACCCCAGTGACAAGATGCTTCTTAGACTCCTCCTCAAGACCCTCCCTAAACCCCTCCTCTAGTCACCCTAGACTACTTGACCACCCTAGATCCGTCCCACAGTCTTTCTGTATATAGTTCTCACCTTGCCTCCATGAAGGTGCTCAGATTCAATCTAGCTCAGCTCAGATTAATCTGGCCTGCTGGCATTAGTGTCGCAAATGCCCAGGCTCCCTAACAGTCTACCCGTCATGGCAAATCTTTAATAAACTTTGTCTTTTCCTTTGGCTGAGAAGGCTTGAGTCGAATTCATTTGGCAGGTGCATCAGTATTTTGGGGTCTTGAGCACCCCTAAAAACATATGGTTCCCTAACCTCATAATTTCCTTAACCTCATCAGATGGAAATCATCTCTGATTGGTTAACAAGTAATGAGAGAACATATTATAATTAGAGGTGAGATTATTCTAATGATGGGCTGGGGGACATGACTGTAATCACTCAGTCTTAGACAAAGAAACTTATTTCTGACCAGACCACCCACCCACTCCCACCTAGTCTAGGGAAATCTAGACAAAAGGGGGGGAGGGTATCCACTTCCACTCAGATCTGTCTGATTAAAACACAATGGTCCCCAAGCCATGAATTCACCAATTCCTCTAGACTAGAATTTCTTTACCTTTTGATCCAATCTAACTTTTCCTGGTTGGGTAAGTTTCACACAAGATTTCATCTCCTTATCAGCCCCACATTTCAAAGGCTGCCTGCATAACCTACAGGGTCTGACTTCAGAATGAGAAAATCTGAAGGGGAAGAAAACCTTAGTACTAATTCAACAACTGATTATTAATATGAGAGAAATAACCATTTCTCTCAAGGGCAAAGAAAATCTAATGAAACTTTAATAGACTTCAATTCATTGAAGATAATAGTGAGCATGTAGGAAGTGCCCTGAATGACATAAGAATTTCTGTCTTTCTGTGAAATGGTTTCTTTCTATAAAGAAACTCTCTCCCTGTAAAGTCCTGGCCTAGCTTTAGATACTGACCTTCCATTCGTTTACATTGAGGCCAAGGCAACATTGAGGCATTTGAGTCTTACCCTAGATGTCAAAATGCAGCCTTTAAGAACATGTTGAGGGGCAACTAGGTGGCACAGTGAATAGAGCACAGGTCCTGGAGTCAGGAGGACCTGAGCTCAAATCTGGCCTCAGACACTTGACACATTAGCTGTGTGACCTTGGCAAGTCACTTAACCCCAATTGCCTTGCCTTCCCCCCTCCAAAAAAACAAACAAACAAAAGGACAATGTTGGAAATCTTTCAAAAAGATTCCACTGGAATCAAGCAATGGCTTTAGTGCCTTGGAATACTCCTTGGATGAAGGGACCTTTTTCTCTAATCCTTATGGTTTAGTACATATTGCTTGTGATTCACCTGTATTCAACAGACTGTTGTCATTATCTAGAAAGCAAGAAATCTTGACAGGGGTGTTCAAGATTCTTTATCTAATAGAGCCATAACAAATTATCTCTTTTTACTTAAGAACACATTCTCGAAAAGGATCAGCCCATAAAGGTTCAAGTAAAATAAATGGATTTCATTGGTTTCATTCCCATTGACATAAAGAACTTCAATCACAAGGACAAGATATCCTTCCTATAAGGAAGGATAGGAGGGTTTCCCTCCTGATTTGTTGGAGTATTTTTTCAATTTCTCCTGACTAAGCAATGGTTATCCATTGTGGATATAAGGGGAAATCATTTCTTTTGAGATAAGTCATTTAAAGGGAAAGGTTATATTTCGTGACTTGTTTTCTTTTGTTGAATTCAATGCATCACAATAGGCCTAGACTGTTCCAGTTTTGAGTATTTTTGGTCCAATTAAGACCTTTCTCTTTTCCTTAATTGGCAGGAAGGATTTCCTTTTGTACAAGATTTACTGAAAGGGAAAAATCCTTTCTTGGGCAAAGAAACCCTAATTGAACCACAAAGGACTTGATGCATTGATGATAATAGTGAGGATCTAGGAAGTCAAATAAATCCCCTGTTTCTTATTTCAATGAAAATGAATCAATTGAGTTCCACTGTCAGTTACTTTATTCTAGCCTGAATGGGTATATCCTTTTCAGGAATGTGATATTCAATAAAAACAAAAAATGCTATGCTATGATCCTATTGGGTAAAGAATTTTGAACACCCATTTTAAGATATTCTTGCTTTCTATGTAATGATAACAGTATGTTGAAAAGAGACGAGTCACAAGCAATATGTACTCAAATTTGAGGATTGTAGCAAAAGTCCCTTTGTCAAAAAATATTCTAAGGCACTGAAGCCATTGCTTGGTCCCTGATTACATAGGGATCTTCTTGAAAATTTTCTAACGTTGTTCTTATAGGCTGCTCTTTGATAACTAGAATAAGGCTCTATTGCCCCAATGTTACATTGGATTCAATGAGTGGGAGTTCAGTATCTTGCTTTACTCTTAAGCTAGGCTAGGGATTTACAGGGAGAGAATATTTCCCTATGAATGGAAATGATTCCTCAAAATACAGAAATTCTGCTGTCCTTCAGGACATTTATTTGATTTTTGAGATCCTCACTATTACCATCAATGCATCAAGTTCATTAAAGTTCTGATACTTTTTCTTTAACCGAGAAAAGGTTCTTCCCTTTAGTAAATGTTCTGCAAAAGGAAATCCTTCCTGCCAATTGAGGAAAAGATAAAAATCTTAATTGGACCCCAAAGACACAAAACTGGAACAGTCTCAACCTACAGTAATTTACTGAATTCGACAAAAGGATTCAAGTCTTGATAAAATACAATCTTGCCCATTAAATGATTTATCTCATAAGAAATGGTTTCTCCTTATATTCACAAGGGATATTTATTGCTTAATCAGGAAAAATTGAAAAGGTACTCCAACAAATCAGAAAGTGCCCCATGCCCATTCTTTCTCGTAGGTTTAGTCTTTTCCATGTGATTGAAGTCCATTATTTCAATGGAAATGAAATCATTGAGTTCCATGTCAATTACTTTATTCTAACCTGAATGAGCTTATGCCTTAGATAGCTTATCCTTTAGTCTTTAGACTGTGTTCTTCATTAAAAGCAGATAATTTGTTGTGGTTCTATTGGGTAAATGATCTTGAATGCCCATGTTAAGATCTCCTTGCTTTCTATGTAATGATGAAAATCTGTTGAATAGAGGTGCGTCACAAGCAATATGTACTCAACCTTGAGGATTATAGCAAAAGCCCCTTTGTCAAAGAAAATTCCAAGGCACCGAAGCCATTGCTTGATTCTAGTAGATTACATAAAAACCTTGTTAAAAAATTTCCAACATTGTTCTACTATTTGAAGTCTAAGGTAAGACTTAAATGCCCAATGTTGCATTGGTCTCAATATAAATGAATGGGAATTCAACATCTAAAACACCTGGTAAGCTAGGACAGGGATTTTCAGGACGAGAAGGTTTCTGTATAAGTGGAAATGGTTAACCAGTGTTGTCATTCAGGGCATCTATTTTACTTCCACGATCCTTACTTTTATCATCAATGCGTCAAGTCCATTAAGGTTCTATTACCATTTCTTTTCCCAAGAAAGGGTTCTTCTCCTTCAGCAAATTTTCTACAAAAGGAAAT
The DNA here is from genome assembly GCA_028646595.1 of Phalanger gymnotis. NCBI lineage: Eukaryota > Metazoa > Chordata > Mammalia > Diprotodontia > Phalangeridae > Phalanger > Phalanger gymnotis. The sequence continues at coordinate 9,484 of JAQQSZ010004422.1, read as the reverse complement.
CATTTTTGTCAATTAAGGGAAAGAGAAAAGTCTTAATTGGACCCCAAACACACAAAACTGGAACAATCTCAGCCTATTATAATGTATTCAATTAAAAAAGTCTTGATAAAATTCAATCTTGCCCATTCAATGACTTATCTCATATACACAAAATGGATATTCATTGCTTAATCAAGACAAATTGAAAAGTTACTCCAACAAATCAGGAATTGTCTCATGCCATCCTTCCACATAGCATTAATCTTGTCCTTGTGGTTGAAGTTCCTGATTTTGGTTGGAATGAAATCATTGATTTCTATGTCAATTACTTTATTTTAGCCTAAATAGGTTTATCATTTTCTAATAATGTATTCTTCAGTAAAAAGAAATAGAGTTGTTATGGTTCTAATGGGTCAAGGATCTTGAATGCCCAAGTTAAGACCTCCTTGCCCTCTAGGTAATGACCATAGTCCTTTGAATAGAGGTGACTCACAAGCAATATGTACCAAATTATGAGGATTAGACCAAAAGTCCTTTTGTCAAGGAATAATCAAAGGCACTAAGGCCATTGGCTGATTCCGGTAGACTACATAGGAATCTTCTTAAAAGATTTCCAACGTTGTTCTTATAGGCTGCTATTTGACATCTAGGCTGTCTCAAACATGCCAATGTTACATTGGCCTCAAGGTAAACTAATGGGAGCTCAATATTTTGCTATCCTCTAAAGCTAGAGTAGGCATTTATAGGGAGATTATGTTTCTGTGTAAATAGAAACGATTCCATAGAAAGACAAAAATCTGCTGTCATTCATGGCATTTATTTGACTTACTAGATCCTCACCATTATTATCAATGCTTCAAGTCCATTAAAGTTCCACTTCCTTTCCTTTGCACAAGAAAGGGTTCTTCCTTTTTAGTAAATGTTATACAAAAGGAAATTCTTTCCAGCCAGTTAAGGAAAAGAGAAAAGTCTTAACTGGACCCAAAATACTCAAAATTGGAACAGTCTTGGCCTAGTGAAACATATTGAATTTAACTAAAGAAAGCAAGTTTTGATGGAATACAATCTTGCCCAATAAATGATGTCAGAGTCCCCATGCCAAGACCACCCCTCTCTTTTTACTCCTCTTTTTACTACTAGGAGACACCCTGTTTTCCAGAGCTAATTCCCAGCAAGCAAGCTGTACCCTGAGACTGGCATAACAACAATTCCTTGAGCTCACCATCTAGATGCATTCAGCCTCAGTAAAATCCCAGAATTGTTTCATACCAGTACCAGGGGGTCTCTGAGCTCAGACAAACACCTGTAGTGCCCATGTTCTGGTCATGAAGTCCTGCTATGAATCAAATTTGTCTCATTGTTGCTGTTATCCACAGCTCACTGTGTAGCCACTAGTATATGTATTGAGATTTGCCCACAGTAAAGCGGGTCTCCTACCAGAGGGAGGCCGGGCATGTGTCTAGTTTACTTCTTCCAATGGAATAAAGGAAGCTTTTTACTTATGACCATTATCTCTTTGGTTTTATTTTTTTTTTCTAATTTGATTTTTCAGAGTTAACTGTGTTAGAATAACCTGTGTGATCTTCCTGGTATTTTCAGAATTAACAGCAGTTGCATAGCCTCTCTAACTCTTTGTTCATTTATGACTTATCTCATAAGAAATAGTTTCCCCTTATATTCATGATGGATACTCATTCCTTAGTCAGGACAAATTGAAAAGGTACTTCAACAAAACAGGAAGTCTCCCATGCCATTTTTCTTCTTAGCATTAGTCTTGTCTTTGTGGTTGAAGATCCGGATTTCAACTGGAATAAAACCATTGAGTTCCATGTTAATGATCTTATTCCAGTTTTGAATGTGTTCATCTTTTTCACTAATGTGTTCTTCAATAAAAACAGATAGATTAATTGTGGTTCTATTGGGTAAAGAATCTTGAATGCATATGTTAACATCTCCTTGCTTTCTGTGTAATGACCACAATCCATTGAAATGTGTACTGAAATGTGTACAAGCAATGTGTACTGAACCATGGAGATTATAATCATTGCTTGAATCCAGGAGATTATATAGGGATCTTCTTGAAAGATTTTCAGCATTGTTCTTATAGGCTGTCCTTTGACATCTAGGCTAAAACTCAAATGTGCCAATGTTACATTGGCCTCAATGTAAAGGAATGGGAGTTTGGTATCTTGCTTTCTTCTAAAGGCAAGCCAGAGATTTAGATGGAAAATACCAATTAATATAAATTAAAATAATTCCGCAGAAAGACCCAAAATCTGTTGTCATTTAGGCATTCATTTAACTTTTAGATCCTTCACTTCTAACATCAATTCATCAAGTCCATTAAGACTCCATTAGTTTCTTTGTCCAAGAAAGCCAGTTTTTCTCTTTCACTAAATGTTCTACAATAGCTCGTCCTTTCTGTTTTGTTTGTTGTTGTTTATTATTTGTCCTCTGTTCTAGAAGAGGACCATAACATGTGGAAGGTGATGTCATAACTTATAAGTGAACTGGACTTAAGTGAGGCAGGGCTGTACAAAGTCACCAAGCTCACTCCTCCAGAGCCATCTCACTCCAGGGGCAAGATATTGATCAGGATGACTGGAGATGGCCCTGCATGCAGTGGGAGAACATGGCCTTTTTAAGCTAAGGTCTTTCCCAGGTCTCAGTTTGTCTGAGGTAATGCCCATTCAGTCATTAAGGCTAGGTAAGAAATGAGGCAAAGTATGGCCTCTTTTACTAGTCAAAAAAAAAATCTGAGAGGGAAAGACCTTCAGGGTTTCTGGCCAAAACAGAAACAATTGCTATTTAACACTCATTCTGAACCATCAGAACTCAAACAATGACCAAGTGAGGCTTGGGCTGGGACCTTGCCACCAATTAAGGAAAAGGGTCTTAACTAGACCCATGTACATATATATGTGGGTGCGTATGGGTATGCGTGTGTGTCTTAATTGGACCCAAAATACTCAAAAATTGAACCGTGTCAGGTTTTTGCAATGTATTGAATTCAACAAAAGAAAATAATGAGACAATCTTGCCATTAAATGACTTCTCTCACAAGAAATGTTTTCCTGTTATATCAACACTGGATATTCATTATTTAATCAGGATAAATTGAAAAGTTTCCTCAACAAATCATGAAGTGCATCTGCCATTCTTCTTTGTAGGTTTAATCTTGTTCTTGTAATTGAAGTTCCTCATTTCAGTGGAAATTAATCTATTGAGTCCTGTGACAATAACTTTCTTCTAGCCTAAATGGGCTTATCCTTTTCAAGAATGTATTCTTCAGTAAAAACACATAATCTGTTATGGTTTGTGTAAAGAATCTTGAATGCCCATATTAAGATCTCCTTAATTTCTAGGTAATGACAATAGTCTGTAGCAACATGTACCAAACCATGAGGATTAGAGAGAAAAAGGTCCCTTCACCAAGTAATATTCTAAGGCACTGAAGCCATTGCTTAATTCCAGTAGATTTCATAGGGATCTTCCTGAAAGATTTTCAGCACTGTTCTTATAGGCTATTCTTTGACATCTAGGCTAAGACTCAAATATGCCAATGTTGCATTGGCCTCAATGAAAATGAATGAGAGTTCAGTATCTTGCTTTTCTCTAAGCTAGGCCAGGGATTTACAGGGAGAGAATTTTTCTTTACATATGGAAATGATTTCATGGAAAGACAAAAAAAATCTGCTGTCATTCAGGGCATTTATTTGACTTCCTAGGTCCTCACTATTATCATCAATACATTAAGTCCATCAAGGTTCCATTGGGGTTTCTTTGCCCAAGAAAAGGTTCTTCTCTTTAAGTAAATGTTCTACAAAAGGAAATCCTTCCTGCCAATTAAAGGAAAGAGAAAAGTCTTAATGAGACACAAATGCTAAAAACTGGAACAGTCTAGGTGTATTGTAATGTATTGAATTCAATGAAAGAAAATGAGTCTTGATTAAATTCAACCTTGCCCAATAAATGACTCATCTCATAATAAAAGGTTTCTCTTTTACATTAAAAAATGGATATTCATTAGTTAATTAGGACAAATTGAAAAGTACTCCAATAAATCAGAAATTGCCCCATGCCATTTCACTTCACAGCATTAGTCTTGTCCTTGTGGTTGAAGTTCCTGATTTCAACTTGAATAAAACCACTAAGTTCTATGTCAGTAACTTTGTTCCAGCCTTGAATGTACTTACCTTTCCTAGAATGTGTTCTTCAGTAAAAACAGATAGATTTGCTATGGTTATTTTGGGCAAAGAATCTTGAAGGCCCATTTTGAGATATACCTGCTTTCTATGTAATGACCACAGTCCATTGAATAGAGGTGAAACACACAGCAGAACATAAAGAGATAATTTAATATAAAGCCATGCATTTCCATTCAGACTGCTTCCTTCTTAAAAAAAAAAAAATGTAATTTTCAAAGCTACCTAACTTTTTTGTGCTTCCTTCTAAATTTTCTTTTGTTTTCTGCTGCGCATTTTTAATTTTTTTCTCCCTCCTTCAGTCTGCCCTTGAGAAGACTACATATATACATGCATATATGTATATATGTAAAACCATGCTGTACGTACTTCTCATTATGAGTTCTTTCCCTGGATATGGGTCGCATTTTCCTTCATAGATTCAAGTCTTTCCATGTTTTTTCTAAAATCAAACAACACGTCATTTCTTATAGTACAGTAGTATTTCATCGCAATCATGTACCACAACTTATTAGCCATTCCCTAGTTGAAGGGCATCTATCATTTTAACCAACCCGATAGGTGTAAGATGTGGCCTCAAAGTTGCATTTCTCTAATCAATAATGATTTCGAGCATTTTTTCATGTAGCAGTTTAATTTCTTCATCAAAAAACTGCCTGTTCCTATCCTTTGACCATTTACCAATTGGGGAATGACTCATTCTTATAAATTTGACCAAATTCTTTATATATTTGAGAACAGAGACCTTTATCTAAGAGACCATCTATGAAAATTTTTTCCCCATTTTCTACTTTCCTTCTAACCTTGGCTACATTAATTTTATTTGTACAATAATTTTTCAATTTAATATAATTGAAATTAGTCATTTTACAATTCACAGTGTTGTCTCTCTTGAGTTTATTAACAAATTATTCTTCTAGCCATGAGTCTAATAGATAATGTGTTCCATGTTCTTCATATTTTCTTGTGAAATCTTCATTTACATTTAGGTCATGTATCCATTTGGAACTTATCTTGGGATATGGTTTAAGATATCGGTCTATGGAGGCATGGAGCCAAGATGGTCGAGAAAAGGCCATCTTCTGCACCCTCCCCAAAACTTCTTCAAACAAATTTAAATAATGCCCCAAAACAAATTCTGAAGTGGCAGATCTCACAAAAGAATGGAATTTTCATTGTTTCAGTGAAAGACAACTTAGTAGGTTGGCAGAAAAGGTCTATTGCACCAGAGTGAGAATGGAGGAGAGCAGTCCAGCCCAGGCCATGCCCCAAACCAGCAGTAGGCCTTGAAAGGAACTGAATCAGTGACAACAATGGTAGTTTCTGGGCCACTCAGCCCACAGATGGTAAGGGATCAGACTACTGGTCAGGAGACTACAGGAGTCCCTTTGCTGGTACTGGAGGCAGGATTCTGTTGCATTGCCCATAGTTGGATCTGGGTCACAGTCATGGGTCTCCATCTCAGGGCAAAGGAGAGCACTAGCACATCAGAACTTGTGGCTTCAAGGGAACTGGGACCCTGGTCACAATTCCAGAGTTGAAAAGAGTGCTTGTGGTCACTCACAGACCACAGCACAGGTCAGGAGAGTAGTAAACACATCTCTCTTTAGATCATACCACCTTGGAAAAACTGAAAATTTACAGTTCTCCAGAATTATCTCTGAAAACAGCTACGCAAAATCCATGAAGCTTAGGACAGTGCCCCCTCCACTCCAAAAGCAGAACCCCACTTAAGCAAAGAGTTAAAAGTCAAGAAATAAAGTGGGGAAAAAAAGAGCAAACAGCAGGAAAGGAAAAGATTCTGGCTATTGATAGTTATCATGATAACAGGGAAGATCAAAACGCAAACTCAGAAGAAGACAACAAAATCAAAACTGCTACGTTCGAAGCCTGAAATAAAAATATGGATTGGTCTCGAATCATGGAAGAGTTCAAAAAGGATTTTAAAAATCAAGTAAGGGAGGTAGAGGAAAACTCAGGGAAGGAAATGAGAGAGATGCAAGAAAATTATGAAAAAAAAAGTCAACAGCTTGGTAAAGAAGGCATAAAAAATACTAAAGAAAATAATATCTTAAAAAGACCAGTACGGGCCATATGGTAAAAGACGCAGAAAAATCCAACAAAGAGAAGAATGCTTTGAAAAGCAAAACTGGCCAAATGGGAAAAGAGGCACAAAAATTCACTGAAGAAAAGAACTTAAAAAGTAGGACTGTCAAATAGGTATGAAATCTCACTGAAGAAAAGAATTCCTTAAAAATTAGAATTGGGCAAGTGGGAGCTAATGACTTTATGAGGCAACAAGAAACAATAAAACATAATTGAAAGAATAAAAATATGTAACATCTCCTTGGAAAAATAACTGACCTGGAAAATAGACCCAGGAGAGATAATTTAAGAATTATTGGACTACCTGAAAGCCATGATCGAAAAAGAGCTTAGATATCATCTTTCAAGAAATTATCATGGAAAACTACCCTGATATCCTAGAACCAGAGGGTAAAATAGAAATCGAAAGAATTCACCAATCACTTCCTGAAAGAGGTCATATATAAAGTGAAAACTCCCAGGAATATTATAGCCAAATTCCAGAGGTCAAGGAGTAAATGTTACAAGAGCAGAAAAGAAACAATTCAAATATTGTGGAATCATAGTCAGGATAACACAAATTTAGCAGTTTCTACATTAAAGGATGTGAGGGCTTGTAATATGATAATCTGGAAGGCAAAAGAGCTGGGATTACAATCAAGAATCACCTACTTAGCAAAATTGAGTATAAAAAACCAGAGGAGGAAAAAAGGCATTCAATGAAATAGAGGACTTTCGATGATTCCTGGTGAAAAGACCAGAGCTGAATAGAAAATTTGACTTTCAAATACAAGACTCAAGAGAAGTATAAAAAGGTAAACAGGAAAGAAAAATTATAAGGGAATCAATAAAGTTAAACTGTTCATATTCCTAAATTAGAAAATTGCATTTCTAATGCCTAAAAACTCTCTCATTTTTAGGGCAGTTAGAAGAAACAGACATAGAAAGAGGGTATAAGTGTGAGTTAAATGGTATAATTATCTAAAAAAATTAAATTGAGAGGTAAGAAAGACAAATGCACTGGGAAAAGAGGAAAGGGAGAGATAGAATGGTATAAATTATCTGACAAAGGAGGCACAAAAAAGCTTTTGCAATGGAGAGGAAGATGGGGGAGATGAGGGGAGCACTTGAACACTACTCTCATTGGAATTGGCTCAAAGAGGGAATAACATACTTACTCAGTTGGGTATAGAAATCTTTATTACCGTACAGGAAAGTAGAGGGGAAAGGGAATAATATAAGAGTGGGGCATGGCTGATAGAAAGAAGGGCAGATTGGAGGAGGTAAAAGTCAAAAGTAAAACACTTTTGAGAATAGACAGAGTCAAAGGAAAACTGCCTTATTATCCTAGAACCAGATGATAAAATAAAAATTGAAAGAATCCTCCAATCACCTTCTGAAAAAGAGCCCAAAATGAAAACTTCCAGGAATATTATAGCCAAATTCCAGAGCTTTCAGGTCAAGGGGAAAGAGAAAGAAAGAGAGAGAGAGAGAGAGAGAGAGAGAGAGAATGAATAAATGGGTAAAATAGAATAAAGGGAAATATGTAGTTAGTAATCATAACTGTGAAAAAAATTTACAGCAAGTTTCTCTGATATAGACATCAGAACTGAGTCAAATTTATAGAAATAAGAGCCATTCCCCAATTGATAAATGGTCAAAGGATGTGAACCGGCAGTTTTTAGACAAAGTAATCAAAGCTATCTATAGTCATATGGAAAAAAATGCTCTAAAGCAATGCTCTAAATCTAATCAAATTAAAATAGCTCTGAGTGACCACCACACACCTATCAGATCGGCTAATATAACAGAAAAGGAAAATAACAAATGTTGGAGGGGATGTGGGAAAAGTGAGACACTAATGCACTATTGGTGAAGTCGTACACTGATTCGATCATTCTGTAGAGTACTTGGGAACTATATTCAAAGAGCTATAAAAACATGCATACCTTTTGACCAAGCAATACCACTACTAAGAGATTAAAAAAAAAACCAGAAAGGAAAAGGACATGTATGTATAAAAATATTTATAGCAGGTTTTTTTTTTAGTAGTGGCAAAGAATTAGAAATTGAGAGGATGTCCATCAGTTGGGGAATGGCTGAACAAGTTGTATATAACTGTGATGGGATACTATTGTGCTCTAAGAAAGGATGCTCTCAGTAAAACCTGGAAAGACTTACATGAACTGATGTAAAATTAAATAAGCCAAACCAGGAGAACATTGTTTACAGTGATAGCAATATTTTATGGTCAGCGGTGAATGACTTAGCTGTTCTCAACAATACAATGATCCAAAATAGTTCTGAAGAACTTATGATGAAAAATGCTATCTATCTCCAGAGCGAGAACTGATGGAGTCTGAACACAGATTGAAGCATACCTTTCTTTGCTTTCTTTATTTTTCTGGGGTTTTTTATCTGTGTTTTCTCTCATAACATGACTAACATGGAAATATGTTTTGCGTGACAGCACATGTACAATCTGTATAAAAGTGCTTGTCTTCTGAATGAGAGGAGTAGGGAAAGAGGGAGGGAGAGAATTCGGAACTCAAAATTTTTTTAAAACAAATGTTAACATTTGTTTTTACATGTTACTGAGGAAAATTAAATTTTAAATAAAACAAATAAAGTTCATTTATTCTTTATTATTTAAAGTCTCTCCCCCCTCAAAAGATATTCATCTATGTCCAATTTCTGCCAAACTGCTTTCTCAACAATTTTTACCAAATAATGAATTCTTATCCCCAAAACTTAAAACTTTACATTTATGAGACCCAAGTTTACTATAATCCTTTACTATTGTGTATTGTATGCTGTGTTGGTAAGCAAAATGGGCTCTTAGCACTTAGTTGGCTTTTATTTCCTTTGAGTAATTCAGTGTATTTCGTTGAGCCTTACTAGGTGCTGAGCCCCAGGCCCAAACCCCTATTAGGTATAAAACCTATGTAGGTGTGACTTGGTAACCAAGGTGGGGCCCAAGGTGGGGCTAACTAAGGGAGGGCCTAGCTTACACAAGAGTTTGAGCCATAGGTTTGGGACATCAGAGGCTCTTAGACCACGTGGGTTTAAGTCACCTCTTTGTGATGATTTTAGGTCATGTGGATGAGTCGCATGTGTGACTCACCCCTGACCCTGAAAAAGATATAAAACCAGGGGTTGGTTTCCTCTTTTTTGGAGCTCTTACCCAGAGCAGTGGTGGCGTGAGTGACTTTGGG
>JAQQSZ010004421.1:0-14158 GCA_028646595.1 Phalanger gymnotis | reverse complement strand
TATTATTATATGCTTCTTATGCAAATCTAAGCCACCTGTGCCTTGCTTTTTCTAAATAAATTTCTATTTTTCTACTTTCTCTGGTGTGTTAAAGAGCGTCATTTATAGGAGTGGATCCGAACCTCATTAAATCATATTAATACAACATCTTAAAGGGTTCAGAATTGAACTCTCTCTTTTCCCAAAAGTCTTTCTGTTTGAACTTCCCTATTTTATTGTTACAGATACCAACTATGTTAGCTGCCACCAGACTCACAGTCTAGGTGACATCCTCAACTCCTCATTTTCTTTAGTCTTCTCCTTCCTCCTCCACCATATTGGATCTGTTACTAAGTGTGGTCAACTTTACCTGCATAACATTTATCTTATACTTCCACACCCCATCCTATCCTCTGACACTGACATTGCCCTGGCGCAAGCCTTCATCAAACCATACCTGAACTATTGCAATAGCCTGCCAGTTGGTCTCCTTGCTTCATTTCCCTCCCCTCTCTGTTTCTTTCTCCACTCAGTTGTCAAATTAATCTTCTGAAAGCACAGATCTGACCACGTCATCTCCCACCCCTATTCAATAAACTCTAGGGATCTCTATCACTTCCAAGATCAAATATAAAATCCTCTATCTGATGTTCAAAACTCTTCATAACCTGGCCACCTCCTGCCTTTCTAGTCTTGTTACACATTACTAACACACACACACACACACACACACACACACACACACACACACACACACACACACACTGCCATCCAGTGATACTAGCTCCCTTGCTGTTTTCTTGCAACAAGGCACTCCATCTCTAGACTCTGGGTATTTTCAATGACTGTGCCCCCAGTGCCTGGAATGTTTTCCTTCCTCATCTCTGCCTCCTGTCTTTCCTGGTTTCCTTAAGATTCCAGTTAAAATCTCACCTTCTAAAAAACTTAAAAATAAAAAAATAAACAATAAATCTCACCTTCTATAAGAAGCCTTTCCTGATTCTCTTAATGCTAGTCTCTCCTTTCTGTTGATTATCACCAATATTTCCTGTATATATTTCATTTATACATAGTAGTGTCCATGTTGTCTGCCCCATCAGACTGTGAGCTCCTTGAGAACAGAGACTGTCTTTTGCCTTCCTTTATATTCCCAGAGCTTAGCACAGTGCTTGCCACAGGTAGGTGATTAGTAAATGCTTGATTTAGATTATAGATGACTAATATATGCTTAATAAATGACTGAATGAAGATCCTCCATCTCCCAACTCCATGCTTTGGCCCTGAATGGCCTCCATTACTGGAATATTCTCCCTTCTCCTCTTCACCTCTTCACTTCTCTGGCTTCCTTCGAGACTCAGCTCAAATTCCATGGTCTGAAAGAGGCCTTTCCACTCCCTACTCCTTGGTCCTCTGAGATTACCCCCCACTTCTTAGATGTACATTGTTATTTGCATGTTGTTTCCCCCATTAAAATGTGAGTTCCTTGATGATGGGAGTGGCGTTTTTTGCCTTTCTTTGTACTCCTAACACTTAGCACAATTCTTGGTACATAGTAAACACTTAACAAATGCTTGTTGACTAACTGACTGACTAAAAATAAATGTTCTTCCCTGGAAGATTTTGAGCAAAGTCATGGGACTTTATCAAATGAGATAACATATAGTAAAATGCTTTGCAAACTTTAAAGTGTTGTTGTTGTTGGAAAGAGGTTCTTGTGCAGGTACAGGCTGGACTAAATAGCCTCCGAGCTCTCTTCCACATCTTAGATTCTGTGATTCTTTATCATTCCACATCCCCTAATGCCCTTAGCAGAGTGTTCAGCTCACAGAAGACAATGAACAGTTCTAGAATAGCTGATTGGCTTATGGGCTCAATCAGCATTCACAAAGAAGGTACTTGGACAGTACTTTACCACACTTGTAGCATATGGATTGATATCAAGGAAATGATTTAAGAAAAACTGGTAAAGAGGTAGGCAATCACAAAAGCAGATTCCAAGTTTAGGAAGAGTTTTGTTTGTTTTTGGTGATTTGGAGTTGTTTGCCCTTCTGACCCTCAACCGATCAAAATAACCAGCCTCAGCTACTTTTTGCAGTTTTTTTTCCTCCTAAAATGACAAACAAGGTATAAAACAAGTTACTTCCCCTTTTTCCTCTTAAAGTTTAAGAAAATAGATTAACTCAGACTTTGCTGCCATCCTCATAGATCTAAGAGAAGGTTCCAAAAGAAAAAAACACTTCTTGTAACACATATTGCACACATAAAACTGATTCATGGTTCTGCATGTTTATTAGGACTGACAGCACCCTAATAAAATTTGCACTCGTCAATGCACACGATCAAACTTTATTGACTATTCTATAATATAAATATCAACATTGTGTTAAGACTAAATGACCAGCCTGATTCCTAAAGCTCTCTTAATAAGCTGTCTCCTTAAGAGGTACTCATTCTCATTTGGGCAAGTCCTCCACAAGAACACGAGCAGGATGAGTTTTTATGGTCCTAGCTAAGGACGTTTGTAAGTTATACATAAGTTCTGATTGGTAATTACAGCCTATGATTACCTAAGCTTATCTGAAAGGAAACTAATCATCAAAGATTTAGTTTCTTAGTCATTAATTAATCAATCAATAAACATTTATTAGGTACCTACTATGTGCCAGATACTGCATTAAGTGATGGGGATACAAAAAGAAGTAAAATATAGTCCATGCCTATCAATTGTTTACCAGATTTGGGGGATACACACATCATTGACAAACTCAAGTACTTCTCTTATTACAGGAAAAAACTTACATAATAACAACTTAGTCACAAAATGGGAGCTTAAAACAAAATGGAGTTGCTCACTCCAAGTTAATGTACTATAATAAAAGTTATACACCACTATAACTGTCAAACTCAAACAGAAATGGGGGCTACTAAACCATCATAAGGATCCCCACAAGCCACATACTGAATTAGAAAACTGCATGTTAATATCATCTGTGTTTTATTATATTTTTATTTATTTTGTTAAACATTTCCCAATCACATTTTAATCTGGTTCAGGCCTCACCCAGGAGTGTTGTAGATGGCATGCAGCCCACCTGCCTCATTCTTGACACCTCTGGTATAAAGAACACAGAAATTGGAGTCAGATAATGTGAGTTTGTGCGGTTGCTCCACAAGTTCCTAGCTGTGCAACTTTGGACTACTTTACTGACCTGTGGCTCAGTTTTCTGAACTGTAAAATTTTTTAAAACAATTTTTTAAAAATACTTGCAGCAGCAATAACATTTAATCTAGTGCTACTCAAATGTCATCACAGCACGGAAATGACCTTCGGTTCTTGAAGTTTATTCTAGCAGACAATAGACTCTGGCTGGTCTCACCAAGCTCTGAGTACAAAAATATAGATTTGTTGCTACAAGGTCTTTAACAGCCCACCTATCTCCTCCAAAGCCTCTGAGTGAGAAATCAGAAACATAACTGAAAGAACTTCTTCCTTGGAATCCTACTTACATAGTCTCTCCCAGACCAGTATTTCAAGAAAGTCATAGCCAAGCTGCATTTCATTCCCTCCTCTCCGGCCATCATGAACTCTATAGCCTCTTCCACCATTTTCTACCTAGATACCCTCACCAGAGACCATGCCCTAAGGGTATTTCCTCCCAGGGGCCCTGCTCTCTTGGCTGGTAACTTTCTCCCAGACCACTGTTTCAGACCTGCATCCAGATTTCACTTCATTCCCTCTTCTCTGTCACATCCTTCACAGCCTCTTCATCAATTGACTCATTGCCTTTTTCTGCCTCCTTCCACCCACTTCAGTTCAGGAACTATGAACTATGATCAAATCAACTCTGCACTTGTTCCTGGATGGGGTGCGTTAATTTATTCCCCCCATGGTATCTCACTCGTTGTCCCTGTAACTTTTTGAACCAAAATCTCCCTTCCTGGCTGCCACCACAACTTTTTTATATGCTTTAGAATATAAGCTCTGTGAGAGCGGGGATTATCTTTGCTTACGTATTTGTATCCCCAACATGTAGCACAGGTTGAAGAGTTGGTAAGTACTTAATAAAGGCTTTTTGTTCATTCCTTCATTGTCCAACCCTTTCATTTTAGAAGTGAGGCCCACAGAGGTTAAATAAATTACCCAAGATCATGAAAGTAAGAAGGAGCTGAGTCAAAAGCTAGCACTCTTTCTACAATAGGTTCTGCCTCCCAAAGTGATGCTCAAATTCAGAGATCATCACCAGCTAATAATGATTTTTCACCAAATACTGAAAAATTTAGGACCACAGAAACTCATAAAAACTTCCAAGACATGGAGAGGTTGACAATTTATATTAGTTGGAAAGAGAATCTGAACCAATGGAATTGTACATTTCATTGAAGTATAACATTTAAATTATCTATATCATAGAATTATTGATGAACAAGATTAAAACGTAATTGTGAAATGTTTAACAAAATAAAAACAATCTAAAATCAGTAATGTTAATTTATACTTTTCTAAATCAATATGCTTTCAAACCATAAAACATTAAAAAATATAATTATTATTGACATGGTTATCCTTGTCCCTCAAATGAAAGTTTGGAACCATAGACCCTGGCTGCTAGAACTTGGGCAAATCATTTGTGACTTGGGAATTTAACTGCAACCTAACGTCTCATAATCCTTTGTCACCTAGTGTGGGAGAACCACAAACTGTCAAGAAACTAAGGTTATCTTCCATACAAGTGTTTTCAATTTCGACAGAGCTGAAGCAGTTGATTTGCAGTGGTTCTCTTCCTGAAGCATACCCAAAAATACCAGACACTTCCTAAGATTGTATACTAAGTGGGAAGAGATGACTCAGGATACCTTTTGGATCTCTGTTTCATAATAAACAATAGCCTGTCTCACTCAGCCCTTTAAGGACTCCCCAGGGCTTAGTAATGAGTCTTAAGGGAGATTTACAGACAACCTAATATGCATGATGTTATAACAATCTCCATATTAAGATAATTATAGCCCCTTCCTTCTTCAAATCAAATCTTGTGTGTCTGAACATGGGTTTATTCCCTTAAAAACAGCTTTATTCTCTTTAGTACTGAAAAAACTAAAAGAAAAAGGAACAGAAGTCTAGAGATTCCAGGACATCCAGAAAATGAGGCCTAAATTCAATCAATTAATCAGCTAGGTGAGGGGGCAGCTAGGTGGAGCAGTAGACAGATTACTAGGCCTGGAGTCAAGAAAACTCGTCTTCCTGAGTTCAAATCTGGCCTTAGACACTTACTAATTGTGTGACCCTGGGCAAGTCACTTAACCCTATTTGCCTCAGTTTCCTTGTCTGTAAAATGAACTGGAGAAGGAAATGGCAAACTGCTCCAGTATCTTTAACAAGAATACACCAAATCGGCTCACAAAGAGTCATACACGACTGAAAACAACTGAACAACAACAGCAATGTATTAAGCCCCGACTAGGTGCCAGACTTATGCCAGGTGCTGGGGCTACAAGACAAAAAAAAAAGAATTTTCAAGGAACTTTCTATTGGGGGGATAGTACATATACTTACAAGTTTACAGAGTGTCCCAAAAGTCTTAGTGCAGTTTTGAGCCATTAAAGCCTAATAAGCTTATTAAAACTTGTGTCAATAGCTTAAAGCTGCTATAAGACTTTTGAGACACCCTGTATACCAAATAAACACAAGGTATTTTAGGGACCTAGTAGTTGGGGGTGGAGGGGCAGATTTAAAAAGGCTTCATGTAGAAAGCTAGCCTTAACCTTCAGCTTGAAGGAAGTAAAGGATTCTATAAGGTGGAGGTGAGCATTGAGTCCTTTCCATGATTAGAGAAGAGCCATTGCAAAGGTTCCATGGGAGACGGAATGACATGTGAGAGAAGAATAGAAAGAGGGACCTTTCAGTCAGGTGTGGGAAGGAAGGAAATAAGGTAATGATGTACACTAAGGCTAGAAAGAAGTTGGGGTCAGATTCTCAAGGGATGAAAATAAAACCCCCTGGACAGGCAATTTGTCCTAGATGCAAGAGGGAAAAGGGACTTTAGGTTCACTTGGAGTTTGTTGAGTAGGGAAGTGACGTAGTCAGATCAGTTCCTAAGGAAATTCATTTTGGCCATTCTATGTTGGAGAGATTGGAGAAAGAAACCGATTGGCAGCTGGGAGGCCAATTAAGAATCTATTACAATAGTATAGGTCAGAGTTGTCTCCCAAAAAACTACTGCCTGAAATTAAAATGTAATTGGGAAATGCTTAACAAAATAAATAAAAATGTAATACAAAATGGATAATGTTAATTTGTAGTTTTCTCAATGTGCTGCCCCTCAGGATCTGTTTCTCTGGTCGAGGTAAGAGGTGAAGAGGGCTTAAACTAAGGCAGCTACAAGATCAGAGAGAAGAGGCTGTTTGTGAGCGACGTGGAGTCAAAATTTGTAAGATATGGCAAATTAGATACCTGGGGTAATGGAAAATAAGGAGTCCAAGATGATACAGACATTATGAATCTAAGCTAAGTTCAGTGAAGGAATGGTTTTGAGGGAAAAGATAACAAATTCTGTTTTTGACATGTTGAGTTTGAGATGTCTCCAGGTCATCCAGCTGTTGATGTGGAACCTAAACTTGGGAGAGAGACTGGAGCTGGGTATACAAACCTCAGAATCATCTCCACAAAAATGAGAAATAAACCCGCGTGAGCTAAGACATCGTCTAGAAAGAAAAGGACCTAGGATAGAAACTTCAGGAACACCCATTTTTAGAGGGCATCATGTGGATGAAAAGCCAGCTAAGGAGACTGAAATGTAGCAGACAGCGAAGAGGAAAACCCAAAGAGGAAGAGTCAGAGAGAAAAGAGTATCCAAGATGAGAAAGTAGTTAACAGCGTCAAATGCTGTGGAGAGGCCAAGAAAAATGAGGATTGAGAAGAAAAAAAACTAAGCATAAAATTTGGGGATCATTGGTAACTTTGGAGACAGAAGTTTCAGTTGAGTTCAGATGAGATGGAAGCCAGACTGCAAAGGGTAAAGGGGTGAGTGAAAGGGGAAGAGGCAAAGGCAATGAGTATATTTGTGTGTACGTGTACACATATATGTGTATAATATTTTATATTTTCCCCCAATTACATGTTAAAATAGATAACTTTTTTTAAGTTTGCACAAAGGAAAAGAGATATAAGATGACCCTTGAGGGGATGGTAGAGTCTACTAAAAGTTTTTTAGGAGAAACTTACATGCATTTAAAGAAAAGAGATGATGAAAGGAAAATTCTTCATTTGGGTTTTTCACCCTGAGGCAAAAACCCAGGAAAAAGAGAATTTAAAAGATTTTATTATAATTACCTGAAGGTAACACCATGTTGACTGGCTGTTCACTAAAGATCGGCAATAGCTTCAAGGCGGGGCCAGCTTTTATAGGTTACTTTAAGACAATTCAGATAAGTCCACCTCAGCAGAAGAGGAAGCCTTGCATCTCAATTCCTCCTCAATGTAGCAAGAATATGACAATTTGCTGGTAGTGGTACCTGACAAAGAACATGTGATACAGAAAGCTGCAGACTTGGTGTCTTCTTCCCCACTAAAGCCTCCCCAACACAGGTTGATAAGCAGGGCTGGGAGCAATGGGTAACTGAGTCAACATAACTTTCAACAGAGGAAAGAACTAGTGGACTTCATCATCCTGCAAATTCTCACCAGCCATGGTCTTCTGCCTCATTATTACTCTCTACCCCTCTGATTTAAAGGTAGATCCATGAACTCCAAAACCTTCATTTGAGGATCAGAACATCTCATTTCTCACCTGGATGCACTACTCTGGGACTTCTCTCCATCATGTCCCTGTGTCTGATATTCTCACTCTCCATCGCCACTTTCAGCTTCCTTTCATGTATTCCCCCATTAGATTGTAAAGTGCTTATCTTCCTTTTTATGTATTTGCATCCCCAGCACTTAGCACAGTGCCTGACATAAAGTAAATGTTTATTGAAATTTTTTTTAAAAGGAGTGAAATTAAGAGTAGGGATAATGGCCTGAGAAAGTATCAAGGGATGAGGGATTGGAGGTCCAATGAAGGCAAAGGATAGGTTGACAAAGGGTGAAGCACAGGGAAAGATAAAATGATAGGAAGAGTGTCAGAGTTTTGATCAGGGAAGTGGAATGATGGTGAAATCAACAACCATCCTTGTACATGGCTAAGGTGCAGTAGAGAAGCAGATCAAGGGTTTTGGGGAGGAGAGTCAGAGATTAGGGTGTTGAGAGACAACATGAATGTTTAAACCATCTGGTATGAGGGTAGGAGTTCAGGAGAAGAGAAAAACACTGAGCCAGATGCTGAACTCCTTGAGAAATCAGGGAGGATAACTAGGGAACAGATAAATTATGGCCACCATAATCAGTATGAATCAAAAAAAATTTTAATAGAGTGAATTTAAAAGGAGATTAGTTTGCTGAGTTGTAGCAGCAAGGGGAGAATCTGAAAGTGGCAGTGGGGAGAAAGAAGTATTCCAACTCCCCTTCCAGGACTAAAATTAAGCCTAAAACTTGGAGCCCTCTGAACTTTCACATCATTACTGTGATCGCTGTCTGATGTCCCTGCCCCAGAAATTGCCAAAGACCTTAATGCTGGGACCTAGGGCTGACAGACTCCATTATGTTTTTTTGTAATAGCTACAAGGAACACGAGGCATTAATGCCTCCTTGGGAACATGCCCACATAGTGAATTGGCCAACAATCATTGTAATTAAAATGCCTGAGAAAGATAAAAGTCCCCATTTGAATGTGTGACCCAGGTACTGAGAAAGCAAATTTCATTTCATCCTCCTATCATATGCTCAGGAGCTACGGAGGACTGAGAAAGAGTCTAAGATTTAAAAAAAAAAGTTGTGATTTCTGGAAAGTAAACAATGTTGTCTCGTGGCATTTGAGTTCTGGTTTCTGCTCTCATTATAGGATTACCTGACCTCTCTAATCCTATTTGATTTCTTGGGCTTTCTCTTTCCTATAGTAAATAAATCTATTTTCAGAGAAACACAAGGATGGACTCCTAAAGGGCAGGCCAATATTTATCCTAATATGCTGTCTAGTACAGCATTGTGTACAATAGATGTTCAATAGAGTATTCCAATGATGCAACTTTGCTCCCCAATTATAATTACATAAATTACAATTGCATACATTTTGATATCTGACTTAGTGTCTTATGGTACATTTAGCGACTTCTGCTAGAAGACCACACAGTGAAATAAAGAGGCCCAGTTCTGGAGTCAAAGAATTGGGGTCAAATTCCATTTCTAATGCTCAGAAATTCTATGATCTCGAGGAAATCATTTCTCTAGACCTCTGTTTCTACTTCTGCAAAATGCATGGGGCATCTAAGATCTCTTTCAGCTGGAAAATGTTATCCTAATATCCTCTACCACCACCAATAGGCCAAAAGCTCTTTGAGGGGAAGACACCTCTTTTTTTCTTTTTTTTAGGCAGTCGAAGTTAAGTGACATCCCAAGGCCACACAGCTAGTAAGTATCTGAGGCAAGTTTTGAACTCAGGCAGTTCGTCTCTCTTAAAGTACCTTACATCTAAACCCTATGCTGGCTTAACCCATAATAAATGTTTGTCGAATTGAATTGTCAGAGAGTACCCTCCCTCATCCAAAGTTTAGACCACAAGATTCTGGCATAGAAGACCAAATAGTCTAGTAGTCAGATGATGACACAGAACTAAATATATTCGATTGTGAAATATTGCAATTACCATATAGTTGCAAAGAAAGCGTTGAAAATAAAGTGCTCTTTGAGTTCTGAGTTTACTCACTGGGAGACATTAAAGAAGGCTACCTGTCCCATAGATATCCAATCCCTTGGGCAAACAAAAACAAAAACTAAACCCACACCTATTCCTGATTTCATTGTTTCTACCTCAGGCATCCCCATCCTTCCAGGCACCCAGATCCTCAACCTAGGAGGCCTACTTAATGCACCACTCTCTCCCACTCTGTGTATCCAATCAGTTGGCAAATCTCTACAATATCATTCATGTCCATTCTCTTTTCTCTTTTCACTTCATGCTAGGTCCTCTTCGCAAGTAGCTCATAGTAGAATGGGAGAGACAACACATATATACATCTACTTTTATTCAGTCATTTCGGTCGTGTCCAACTCTTCATGACTCCATTTGGGGTTTTCTTGGCAGAGATACGAGGATAGTTTACCATTTCCTTCTCCAGCTCATTTTACAGATGAGGAAACTGAGGCAAAGGGTCACAAAGCTATTAAGTGTCTGGGGACACATTTGAGCTAAGGACCTCCTGACTTCAGGATTGTGCTCTATCTACTGTGCCACTTAGCCGCCCTTTTGTCTGGACTACAGACAAAAGCCTCCTTTTGGTTCCCCTACTGAGTCTCTCCTTTCTTCAAACTATCCTTCACTCAGTTGCCAGTTTTCCCAAAGCCTAATATTCTGATCACGTCACTCCCCGGCTCAAGGAGCTTCAGGTGACCTCTTTATTGCCATTAGGATTGGCTATAAACTCATGTTTGGCCTTTAATGCTCTTTACATGCCTGCTCCAATTTCCCTTTCCAGGGTTATAGCGAGTTAATCCCCTTGACAGAGAATCCCTTCTAGAAGATATTCCCTCTCACCTCCACCAGCCAGACTCCCCTAGCACCTTTTAAAGATCAGCTCAGCTGTGACACTTTTAAAAAATCTCTCCCCCCACCTACCCAGCTGCTAGTGCCTCCCCCCAAACCCTCCTTCCAAAAAGTACCTGGTATTTCTTTTGTATATGTGTATATGCTGTCTCCCCTGTTCCAATATGGGCTACTTGAGGGTAAGGAGGTTTTCATTTCTTTGTATTCGCAGCACGAGGCCAGGTGTCACTGTGCTAGGCACAGTAGGCACTAAATGAAGGCTCACTGATAATCACCGGCCCCGGTCCCACTAAACTATACCTGGCTAGTACCTAACTATTCCTCAGTGTGAGTCCCACCTTAAGCACTAATTTTAATTTTTTAAAAATAGCTCCCCAAAGTCCAGGTGGGCAGTTGCTGAGCAGGAGGAAAAGAAAAGGAGAACGGGTAGCTAGAGGCTAAGTGAATAAGGTCATCCATAATTCCTGGAGAGCAGAAGGAAGATGGGGTGGGGGGATGGGGCAATATTGCTGACAAGGTAGGTGCTGTAGGGATGATAAAAGTGGCAGAAAGCCCTGGGTTTGTGGGGGTGTGTGGGAGTGGGGGTGGGATGCTGCCAGAAAGTTAGGCCACAGGATCCAGTGGTAAAGGCCTAGGGTAAAGATGTAAAAGTGAAGTACTTTCTGCTCCCACTGTTCAATGCCAGGGCACTGGTTATGAATCTCTTCCCCTCCTTAAGCAGTAATAAATGCTTTGCCATTGACTGCCAAGGTCTACAGCTGCCTGCAATTAGCAGACCCAGCAAATACCCAATAACTCCACCTTATCCCCATCCCTATCAGCCTCCCACCGGTAATTTGAGCTCATTCTAATCCTTTTTTTTTTAATAAATGACTACCCATAGGAAGCTTGCATGCTTCCTTCCCACCCCACCCCCCAATCTCCTTCATTTCCACTCTGCCCCACTCCAACCAGCCTTCTTGAATTATAGAAAAAGCATCCAGACCTAGGGGGGCTGGGGTATAGCAGCAGGAGCAGAGTTGGAGATGAGGTGGTGGAGACAGTCCTCCAACTAAAACTTCCTCTTTTTACAGGTCCCTTCTGGAACCAAGAAGCAGACTGAGAAATTGTATGTGTGTGCACTGGGGACCAGAGGAGGGGTTGTATGGGTGCACTCTATTGAAGGGAGAAGGTGAGCAAATTCTGCCTGATAACAGGCCTGCTATCCTCCCTTTCCCCTGTAGGCCTAAGGCCAAAAGTGAATTCTATCTGTAAAAAAATGCTACAACTTCACAGATACACTGATCATTCTGGGCCCCTTTCCAATAGGACTCAAAGAATTTTACAAACATTTCATAAATTCTGATGCCAAAGAGGGGTACCAAAAAAATTACTCTTAAAAAAGCCCCAGTACAGAGGAATCCAAGGAACTTGTCTAAATTAGGCACATCAGGAGCAAGTGATCAGGCTTTAAGTGGTTAGATAAAAAGAAGATAAGGGACAACAAAATTAGAAAAAAATGAAATGTGCTGACTTTTGTATACAACTTCAATTCATCACCAATAAGACAAATTTCAAGTTGTTGTTGTTTTGAGAAATAGTGACAGGCTCCAAAGTTTGAACTAACTATCCATACACAAAACACTAAGTGGATAAAGAATTCTACCGCCCAGACTATGCTACACAGTTAGATAGACAATCCATAGAACTGTTGGCTCGTCCTATGCAAACCTGGGACAGAAACTGCAAATGGCCAATGAGCTGAGCCCTAAGTTGAATGGGAGGAAGAAAGCAAGTTATTGACTTTGGGATATAGTACAGTGCTTTTAATGATCTCAATCTTTTCCCTGAAACAAGGGCCCATGTTTTTAAAAATAATATTCATTCTGTCTGTCTGCAAGTCATAGAAGACCACTATCTCTGAGTAATTAAAGTTCAGGATTCACCCAAAGATGAAGGGGCACGTGCTGGGTATGAGCAGGCTACAACACAGCTAATGAAGGATCACTCAACAGCAGTAGCAGAAAGGGTGTCATAAGAGAGATGTATGACTGGTAGGGGAAAAAAGTAGACCAGTCTCATAATGGGAACAAGCGATAGCTAAAGAAAAGCCCATATATTCTATTGGTATTCATGAAAATGTCAAGAGAACCAGAAGAAAGTCTCCATCACATCAGATCAACCCTTTTTTACCAAGAAACATGAACAAAAGGATGGAAAGGAATTAGGTTGGGATCTGCAAAGTTATGGGGGGAGGTAGCAAGTCATATCAACAAAATGGTGAATCCGGTACAGCGTCAAAGAAGGAATGGGCTGTGTTAAGCCATCCACAGCCTCTCAGCCACCACACCGCCCCTTGTGACCACTGAGGCTGTCACACATTTATGAGGCTGCTGCTGCTCAGGGTTATGGATGCAATCCATTCCATGTGGATGGTCAGGAATAGTTTTCCTCTGTTCAGAGTTGACTGGCTCATGTGGAAACAAATCTCATTCGCAAAATGTTTTATTCAACCGGGCTGAGAAAACAAGGATAACTGGACTTAACGAAGAATTTTTAGGTATTATTTGTATCCTGAATGGTATGTGGAGTGAGAGGGATGCCAAGAGAATCTCACAGTCCAGGGCCTGTCCCAAACAGAGTAGCACAGCTTCCAGCCTGCCTCAGTCTGGCTACATTGTGAAAATCAAAACACAAAAACATGTATCTCTCTACTGTTCCCCAACCCAGACTTCTCCCGGAAAGCCAGCTGAGCACACAGCAGGCATTCATTAAATACCTTCTTCATTGATTGTAAAGCTATAGCCCCCCAGAAATAATCATAATAACAACAATAATAAAAACAATAATAATACCACTTTGCTTTTTAAAAAACACTTGCAACTTTTTAAAAGCACTTATTATCTCATAATAACAGCTTTCTTCCTCCTCCACTTTCCAGAGCCTCTTGTACACTCCAAGGAAACCTTGAAGTTTTCCAAGGCTCCAAGAACAAACTAACTAAAAATAACGCAAAGGGAGGATGGCCTGGGCTTGCCATGCTGTTTCATTTGACTGTAAACTCCTGGAGGCCAGGACCACAGGGGGGTTATTACAGAGTGCCTGATAAAATGGATTGTGTCAAATTATACAGCAAGGAGAGCAAGCCACTTCTAAAGAAAGTCACACATTAGGCAACCCTAGAAGAAAAACCTTGGGAGGGACCCATTCAGCCAGTGCCAAGCCTAGTGCTTAGAACCTGCCATCTCCCGCATATTTTTGTCTCACTCTAGCCCACTGTAAATTTGAGCCCTCCGGAGGCAGCATTTATCGCCTGACCTGCATCCCAACTAAAAACAAAGCAAATCCAATTTGCATATGATCTAGCTAAAACAACAACAAAAGAATGAATGAATGAATGAAACTAAAGAGTGAAGATGCCATACCTCAAGATAGCAGCCTGAAATTATTATTGTAACAGTGTGAAGGGATCATCACCCATGAGGGAAGGGAGGGAGAGAGAGGGACAGAGAGAGAGAGAGAGAGAGAGAGAGAGAGAGAGAGAGAGAGAGAGAGAGAGAGAGAGAGAG
>JAQQSZ010004420.1:0-14158 GCA_028646595.1 Phalanger gymnotis | reverse complement strand
GGATGAGCTGAAGATGAATAAGGGATGAGAGAGGAATATATTGAGAAAAGGAGATAGGAAGAGATAGAATGGGGTACATTATCTCGCATAAAAGTGGCAAGAAAAAGCAGTTCTGTAGGAAGAGAAGAGAAGGCAGGTGAGGGAGAATGAGTGAATCTTGCCCTCATCAGATGTGACCTGAAGAGGGAATACCATACATACTCAGTTATGTATCTTACCACACAGGAAAGAAGGAGGAAGAAGATAAAAAAAGAGGGGATGATGGAAGGGAGGGGGGATGATGGAAGGGAGGGCAGATGGGGATGAAAATAATCAAAAACAAACACTTCCGAAAAGAGACAGGGTCACGGGAGAAAATTCAATAAAGGGGGATAGGTTAGGAAGAAGCAAAATATAGTTAGTATTTCACAATATGAGTATTGTGGAAGGGTTATACATAATGATACGCATGCGGCCCATGTTGAATTGCTTGACTTCTTAGGGAGGGTGGATGGCAAGGGAAGAGGGGAGAGAATTTGGAACTCAAGGTTTTAAAAAAATAGATGTTCAAAAGTAAAAAAAAAAAAAAGATTATATAAGGGCAGCTAGGTGGCGCAATGAGTAGAGCACCTGCCCTGGAGCCAGGAGGATCTGAGTTCAAATGTGGCCTCAGACACTTGACACACTTACCAGCTGTGTGACCTCGGGCAAGTCACTTAACCCCAATTGCCCTGCCTTCTCTCCTCAAAAAAAAAAAATTATTTAAGAATTCTTGGTGTCTAAAATGAATAAAATTCTAACCTGGGTAACTGGGAAGATCTGGGGGTACCCTCAACAGAAAAAAAAACAGAAATTTAGGGGAAACAGCAGCTCCAGAGCCTACATTATACAATCACTGCTTTGGAGCCATGTCCAGGCTTTTAATTTAGTAGATGAGGAAACTGAGGTTCAGAGTGAGGAAGCAACTTGCTGAATTTACACAGGAAATATCAAGACCAGGATGGGAACCCAATTTGGCACTCTGACTACAAATCAAGTGCTATTACTGTAATAAATTATACCTCAAAATGCCAAATGAAGTCTTTCTCCTCTCTCATTTACCAGAGCCTTATTTTCTTTGTCTCTATCCCCACAGCCATGGAATATCATGGTGTCTGAAAATTACTCAATTTCTCTGTTCCCCATTACTGCTTATTAAGGGAAGGGGGAAAAAACATTTTGGTCAAAGGTCCCAAGTACGATGGTGGTGGGAGGGAGGAGGAATCTAAGAGATTTGGGGAAATGAGACATTTGGTAGTTTTCATCTTCACAGTATCCACAAACAAAATCCACGAGACTCCACAGACCCCAACTTCAACAGCACAGTGCCCCCTATCAGCGTAGGGGGTATTTTTAAGGAGACTTGGAGCAAAATTTGAGCCCCATGTGGTTGGCTGCACCTGAGCGTCGGAGAATCGGGCTACAGACGCCCGGAGCCCGACAGCTCCCTGGCTGGGCCAGTCCTATGAGTCACTGCATTGAGAGGCCGGCCTCACCAGGCCCCGTGGAATAAGGGGCCCCGAAGTAGCGAGAGTAGCTGGCTGCAAACTGCCCGCTCCAAAACACTCCCAGCCCGGATCCGCAGGGTTCCCGAAAACCCGCGGGGGAGGGGGAAGCGCCCGGCGCATGGAGCCCTTCTGGAAGGAGGCTGAGGTTTCGGTCTCCAGACTAATATTATTGTATCTCTGCCTGCCACTTAGCCTTCCGTCACCTGTGTCAACATTGCATTCGCCCGGCTCTATCTTACAGGAGTCCTGAGTGGCTGCACCTGCCCTGAAATCGGGGAGGAGCGCTCGCATTAGCCCAAATTCCTTTTCTCAGCCTCTGTGTCTCTCACTTGTTGTCTCAGTCCCCCTCCCCACTTTTCCGTTTCTCCTTTTTTCCTGACGTTCACTTTCTGGATGTGTGCCTCTCTTTCCCTCTTTCTCTTAATTTCTCTTTCCCTCACTCTGTCCCTTCTTTTTTCCCCCTTTTGTTCATTCCTCTCTTTTTATTTCATCCCTTCGCTATTTCACTCCCTCTCTAGCTTTCACCTCGTTATCTGCTTTTCTCTGCGTCTCTCCTCTAACTATGTGTGTTTATGTATTTACCAAATGATTTTTCAGAGAAAACTTCCTGAGTCAGTGTGGGGAGAAGCCTGTTCACTCACGCAAAACCCCAGACTGAGAGAGCGCCAAAGACTGGGAGTCAAAGAAATGACTTCAGCCCTCTTCTAACCACCAAGGGCCGGACGGGGGCAGAGGCCCGCCGGTGAAGCGCCAGGGGTTTGGTGGAGGGGGAAGGGGGGTGCGCCGCCTCTTCTGGATGGCCGCGGCTGGGGTATACCGGCTTACTAGGCCTGTGACCACCTGTGTGCTGGCTGGGCGCACACAAATCTCCCCTGGCACCTCCGCCGCCTCCGCCTCCCTCTCTGCCCCCAGCAGCGGGTGAAGGCTGAGAACCAGCGCCCCAGGGGACTTAGAAAGCTAACGTGCCCAGACTTGCTGCCTTGGCGGGGGCGGGTGGGTGGGTGTGTGTGTGTGTGTGTGTGTGTGTCAGTGGGGAAGATGAATTGAAAACCTATTGTCATTTTCTCTTCCCTCTCCCAAGATTTGCTCGGTTCCCAGACCACTGACCCTAAAAAATAGGCTGAGATCTTAGAGATCATATCCCTAGACTACTTTTTACAGATATAGAAACTGAAGCCCAGAGAGGTTAATCAACTTGCACGGGTCATAAAGAATCCGGATTTGAACTCGGGTGTTTGACTCCACGCCGCTCCAACTCCTTCATAGAACTACAGCTTGGTATCTAGGGCTGGAAGAAACTTTACTGATCAGTCCGACGCCCTCGTTTTACACAAGAGGCACCACGGTGCTATGGAAATGTCATTGGATTTGGAGCAAGAAACCGTGATTTCAAATGCTTACACTACTGCTAACTTTGGCAAGTCACTTTCTCGTCTAAGGGCTTCAGCATACTGAAAAACGTAAAACTCAGTGAAGTGAGAGAGTTAAAGCAGATACCCTCTCAATGTAGTCCAGCTCTGTGGTTCAAGGACATATACAACGCCACAGAGATTTGCCTGGCCAGGGTTTGAACCTCGGTCTTCTTATTCCAAATTTAGTACTTCTTTCCACTGCAACAGGCAACGGTAGGTAGAGAGCTGACCTCTGACTCAGGAGACTGAGTTTTAAGTCTTGCTTCTGACCCATATAGGCTATGACCACCAGCACGTCAATAAGTCACTTGTTGCCTTAGGCAAGTCTTTTAAAAAAGTTGCTGAGCTATATTGGTTAGAGGGAGTTTTTTCTTCAGGGAAATTTACTAATAAAATTCTCAAGTCCCAGTGCCTAATCTCTTAACTCCTCGCCCCACCAGGTAAAATAGTCTGAGCTAACTAGACAGTAGGAACTCCCAAAGAATCCTCAGGGAAAACTGAATTGCCCATTCAATAAAAAGGATTAAGAAACGAGTTCATTTATATCTTTAAATTAAGTCACACCTTAAAAGACACAGGTGTCTGGGGCCACTCCCCACAGGGCGATTAAATCCATAATGTGAAATAAAACCTAAGACTCAACCTCCTCCCTCCTCTCTTCCCCTCCCCCACCACTCCCAGGAGAGAGATGCTTGCACTTGCATACAGATCTCCCCCACAGGAACAATCCCCTTCTTCAGCTGGAGGTCTGGATAAACAGGAAGCAGGGTGATAGCATTCTTAAAAGGTTAGATAAGGAAAACAGGTGCAGCTTTACCTGGTATTTATCTACTTGGCTTTTAGTTGCAAGAAATATTTATCTTTTATTACTTACTGTACTATATTTAGGGATCCACCGAATAACAGCAACTTTTCCTTCTGATGGTCATTCCCTCCACCCCTTCTCGCCTTGTTGACACAAGCGAGCAGTTGAAGCAGTTTTAATACAATTTAAGACCTGTGAATTCTTTTCACCTTCTCCCTCCCAAGACACTCCACCCTTAATAAGTAAAAATAAACTCAATTTTTCCAGGTGTTAAATAACATTGGATAATAATTGCAAAAGAGCATAAAATTAAGTGCTGGATAACACCACAGGTAAATGCTTACCACATGTTTAGTCCATATTCAGTATTATTATTTTCTACTTCTTTGTATGCCAACAGAGCCCAGCACCGCTGTTGGTTATGTTTATTTTCTTATTAATTTTTTAATATATTACTTTTAAAATCTTGATGTCCACCTGAGAAAATTAATGCACTTTAAATTAAATATGTAAGAAGGGGGTTGATGATTACTGAGAGAAGACCTGAGTCATTTTTTCCTTTCCACAGGCTTGTTACTTCAGGTGGGAATTGGGGTAGCCAGGCGTTGTTGGGGTCATCCCCTGGACTTACTGGACATTTCTCTGCCCTATTGATTTCATAAGTTATTTTTGTGCTTATGATGTATTTGGTAATGAGGTGAGGATCATTACCTTGCTCACTTCTAATATTAAAATGCATGTTGGGGTGGAGAAGAGATTTAATCTGCAGAGTTAATGTTCACACAAATACAGATCCTTTCTCAAAGTCAAAAGCAGGCAGAGTGCCAAATACATCCCCACATCCTGCCCCTGCCTTTCAATCCCTAGACTGGTGCCAGTTTGTGACACAAACCCACTCTCCACCTGAGACTAAACAGAGACGGCATAATCTAGTGCTACCTCTGATCAGAAGCCAGCATTCAAACATAGACCTCCAAGAGTTCAATGTTGGGGAATAAAGCCCACCCACCACAGCTCCCAAAGTGAGTTGGATAGAAACATTTAGATTCATAGGCTAGCGCTGAAAAGAACTTTAGACATCATCTCATCCTAGTCTTCTTACCCTGGGGTCCATAAGCAGAATTCAGGGGGGGTCTTTGAATTTAGATGGGGAAAAAGTCATCTTTATTTTCACTAACCTTTTGTTTTCTTTGTAATTCTATATTTTTATTTTACTTATT
Organism: Phalanger gymnotis; assembly: GCA_028646595.1. Classification (NCBI taxonomy): domain Eukaryota; kingdom Metazoa; phylum Chordata; class Mammalia; order Diprotodontia; family Phalangeridae; genus Phalanger; species Phalanger gymnotis. Next base: position 9,195 of record JAQQSZ010004420.1, on the reverse strand, counting down.
TAAGAATGTTAGTATGAGATGGGGTCCACGGGTTTCACCAGACTGCCAAAGGGAGGCCGTTACACTCCAAAAGGTTAAGAACTTCTGATTTAATCCAATCCTCATTTTAAACAGAAAGGAGTAGATGCTCAGAGAAGTAAAGGAATTTATCCGAGTTCACACAGCTGTTATTTATTGGTTTAACTGTGCAGAATTTTGTAGTCATTCAACAGGCAGTAGGGAATAGTAGAAAGTGTGTTGAACCTAAAATCCATAATCCAATATTCAACTCTTTGAATTAGTAGCTATGAGGTCATGAGCAGGTCTCAGACCTTCATCAGAGGGAATATACTTGTCCTATTCTATCTGGAGGCAATGAGGCACAATGGAAAAAAGTGACGGATTTAGAGAGTCAGAGGACCTGAATTTGAATCCCAGATCTGCCGAGTACTAGTTAAGTGATCTAGGTTACATTATTTAAACTCTCTGGGCCACGGTTTCTGCCTTTGTAAAAACTTCTAAGGACCCTTGCAGATCTAATTCTATAGTACTATACAGATGTGAAGAAAGTGCTCTGTAAATCTTAAAGCATTACATAAACATGAATTTTTGAATCATTTGCATATTGGATTATTGAAAAAAATAGACCTGAAAAACAATTGTCAAAACTTGCTGAGCTCCCAAAATTCTGTATGACCCACATCATTTTTACCACCTCTTTCTATAATTATACATGCCATCTCTTTCTCATCTTAGTCATCTGTATTTCTCTCTACTGAACACAAGCAGTTGCCTTCAGTAAATTAATCCTTACAAGCACTGATTAAAGAAAATAAAAAGAAATGGAGAAATTGAAAAGAGAGATACTTCAATGCCAGTTCTAGAATCTTCAGTCTCCTCAGTGTGGGTCCTCCCTCCAAAGATGCCTATTGAACTCCATCTATGCCTGCCTATTCTATGCAGCTCTCATCTATAACTTCTCATAAATCCACCAAGGCATTTCCTGCCTTCTCTAGTTTTCTTTTGAATTTACATCAATAGAATAATACATTCACTCATGCCAGTCAATCTGGCCAGTGATTTCAAACTCTCTTCCCAAGAATCTTCTTCCTCAAGAGTAGCTTGGCTTACATCCCTCTCTTTTTTCAGGACTCTAGTGTGGCTCTCCGTTGCTGCTCAGATTGAATGAAAAGTGCTGACTTTAAGACCCTCACCGATTTGACCTACTCCTTAATTGCCTTCATTGCTTAACCCTCTGATCCCAACAAGAAAATTGCTGACTATTCCCTACCTCTGACATTCAAAATGCCATTCATTCCCCATTCTTCTTAACTAAAGGACAATGTTTGAAAGGGAGGTAGTAGGCAATCTGGTCATCCTAATTATATCCCTATTATCCAACTGGAAAAATAGATCTTTTTTCCTTTCTTTCCTTTTTTTTTCTTTTTTTGCTTCCCACAATACCTAGCACAATACCAAGCCAAGCCAAAGGAAGACACTCGGTACATTTTATCAACAGCCTGATCTTCCACTTCAACCACTACAAAAAACTACCTGAGCCATGACATAGAAAGATTTCTTTAACATTAGAACCTTGAAATCTAGTCAAATGGAAATCCTTACATCTGATGTCATAGACCAGTGTGTTTCAGTCTCTGAATAAATAACACGTCACTTTTGGCCCCACTAACAATTACCTAGAGTGAAATCTGATAGACTGACACAAAGAGCATCACAGTAATATTCTGTCCATTAAAGTGGCTAGCCTAGATTTCATGTTCCCTTCACCTGGGATGCCCTCCACTCTGCCTTCCACATATGTAATTATTCATTCCTTCCAAACCCAGAAGGCCAGCCACCTCCAAGAAGCCTCCCCTGACTATGTCAGCCTTTATTGATTTTTCCCTCCTCTGAACTTCTGCAATGATCAGGAATAGAAGGTGTTAGAATATGAACAGATGTCAGAGGTCACCTAGTCCAGACTCTTTCTTTTACAGATGAAGAAACTGAGGCCTCAAGAAGAAATGCTACTTACCTTCCATCAGGCAGGTCTTACTTAAACAGAGCTCTTCTAATTCTAAAATCAGGGCTCTTTCCACTACACCAGGCTGCATGTTAATCCTCACCACAGACTTTAGCACTTAATTATAGACTGCCTTATATTGTTCCCTATTGTTTCATATGTATTAATCTTATCTTCCCAGCTAGGTTGTTGGGAACAGTGACTATATCTTCTTCTGTATGCTCCATAGGACCTGGTAAAGTACTGAGAATATAATAGATATTTGGGAGGGGTGTGTGTGCATGAATGTGTATGTGTGTGTATACATACACATATATAATATGTATATGTGTATGTATGTATAGGTATATGTACATATAATATGCGTGTGTGTATATGTGTGATGCATGTGTTATATATAACGTACATATATACTGGAGAGATGAGTAGATAGATATGACTGATCCACCTTTAATCTCTTATAAAATCCTTCTATGCTTTATTTTCAAAACAATATTACTTTGCAGTGTACTTCAGAGGATAGAGAACCAGCCTCAAAGCCAAGACATCCTCAGTCAAGTTTCTAGCACATCCTTGACAAGGCAATCAGCCGTTCATTGTTCTGAAACAGAGTTGCCAAATTCATATAAAATCAGGGATCCCTCCATAAGAATCCCTCCAGCCACATATTGACTTAGTTTTAAAAATGTAATATTATCTATGTTTTATTTTATTTCTATTTTGTTAAATATTTCTCAACTGCATTTAATCTAATTCAGGAGTATTGTGGGCCACAGCCAGCCCATGGGCTGTTTGTCTGATACCTCTGCTCTAGACAACTCTCTAAGATTACTGATTTCAGAGAAATGATGATGACCTGCATTGGTAGAAGGAGTTTCCTTCCCCAAAGGTTCACTATACTAATGGAAACATATGTCCAATCCCCCATCCCTATCATTTTACACTTACAATCATAGATGTGGAGCTGGAAGGAACTCAGAGGCCACCTAGTCCAGTCTTCCCATTTTATAGATGAAGAAACTGAAGACCGAGAAGTCTAAGTGACTTCTCCAAGATCCCATAGCTATTAAGTATCCGAGGCCCTCTGATTCCAGAGCTCTTGATCTGTACACACTGAATTCCTGTACCAGACCCCCTCACTTAATCCTTAAAATAACGTTGTGGAAAAGGCAGAACGGGTATTGTCCTCATTTTACAATGACGGGCATAGAGTGGTTAAGTGATTTCAACCTTTGAACTTACTGTCTAATCTCATTAGATTGTGAGCTCCTTATGGACAGGACTATCTTTTTTACTTTTTTGGAGGAGAAAGGGGGAGGGGTAATTCTTAGAGCTTGGGCAGCTAGGTGGTACAGTGGATAGAGCACCAGTCTTGGAGTCAGGAGGACTTGAGTTCAAATCTGGCCTTGAATTCTTACTAGCTGCGTGACCTTGGGAAAGTCACTGCATCCTGTTTGCCTTGGTTCCTCATCTGTAAAATGAGCTGGAGAAGGAAATGGCAAACCACTCCAGTATCTTTGCCAAGAAAACCCCAAATAGGGTGACAGAGTCAGACATGACTAAAAAAATAACAACATTCTTAGAGCTTAGCACAGCGCCAAGCACTTAATAAAACATTTATTGACTCACTGACTTGTCTATGGCCACAGCTGGAAGATCTGAGGCTTGAACTCAGAGCTGCTTACTCTCAGACTACTGCTCTCTCCATTACACCAAAGAGTGAGGGATAGACATTAAGCCTATTGAAACAATTGTGTCTAATTCCCCCAGAAAACATACCCAGGAAAGGGGGAATATAGGGGTCTTGGCTGCATTAGCAGAAAATTCTAAGAGTCATCTGTCTGAAACCTGTACTTTAATCCATACGACAGTTCTAAAAGAAACCGCCCTACCCATAGATCTCCCCTCTTCAATACTCCCTCTTCCTCTACCATAATCTTGGGGAAGTAAAGAATGATTAATATGCTAATTATATGTATATATGTATACACACACACACATATATATATATGAGTGAAAGGGGCAAAAGAGAATTTCACAGGGAGAATAATATACAGCAACTGCCCCAATTTTATTTTTTACAAACATAAATAGACTATAGGACTTTCAGTCCGACACCTTTTGAAACACTGCCTTTATCAAGGTGAGAATATCTGGATCTGGCAGTCCTGTATATGATAACTATTTGTAGGGGACACAATTAAGAATTCATTAGTATGAACAAGAACTTACTGAGCACCTATTATGTCCACCAATTTAAGTCAAGAGACATTTACAAAGTCCCCACTGATTGCAAAACCCTTTGCTTGACCCGGAAGATCCACGGACAAAAATATAACAGTCCAGAACCTCAGGGAGCTTTGTGTTCTAGTTCAGGAGCTGGGATGTAATCAGGGGGAATAAAATGTCTGCTCTGCCTTCAAGGGGTTGACAACCAGCGAAAGAGAGGTCAAAGTAGGGAGGGGAGGAGGGTATCCAGTGCATGATTTTGAAGTCCAAAGAGTCAGAAACAGAGCCAAGAAGGGACTGGAGGCCAGTAGGTCAGGGTGCCTTCACACATGTACATATGCCAGGGACCCCAAAAGTCTTGGTGCACTTTTAGGCTATAATTTAGAACTGCACCAAGACTTTTGTAACAGCAATCAAACTCTCCTATTCTGACATGTAAATCCCTTTTCAGTCTGGTTCTTTTCTGGACTTATTCCACTCTATGCAGTCTGAATTCTAGCCTACCCTATTTCTTGTTCTTCATTGATAAAGCACTCCATTCTTATGCTCTGCTCCTTCTTACAGGCTCTGTTCCCCAGACCCGGAACGAACTCCTTCCTCACCTCTACCCCTTAGAATCCCCGGCTTCCCATATTGTATAACTGCACATGTATAACCTATGTCAAATTGCTTGCCTTCTCAAAGAGGGTGGAGGGGAGGGAGGGTGAGAGAGAATTTGGAACTTGAATTTGAAAAAAAAAGAATGTTTTTATGTGTAATTGGGGAAAAAATAAAATATTAAATAATGAGAATCTCTAGCTTCCTTCCAAGCCTCCCACTATCTGAAGCCTTTCCTTATTCTCTACCCAGCTACTAGTGGTTCCATCCCACTCCTTAGAGATCATTTAACCCCAAATCCTCCCCTAACAAATAAAGACACTGAGATGAAATCACTTGCCCAAAGTCACATAACTAATAGGTAGCAAAGGTGACATTCAAATTCAGATCTTCTGGCTCCTAATCCAGCAGGACTTCCACATAGGACCATAGACTTAGAACTGGGATAGACCTTGGAGATTATCCGGAGGGACAGAGCTCATGGTATCTACTTGAGAGAAGAAAAAGGGCCCAATGAGAGAACTCTGGGTCACGCCTACAGTTAGAAAACCGGAATATGACAGAGCAAAGGAAAAGGAATGAGGAGCAAAAGAAGGAAGCCCAGTGTCACAGAAATTGTAAGAAAGGGGTAGTGTGGTGCCCTGGAAAGAGAAGTGGACCTAGGTTAAGGATACCTGGGCTCCTCTGGGTTCATTTCATCTCACCATTTAAGCATCTACTTACTATGTGCTAGGAGTTAAGGCTGGGGGAGGGGGGAGAAAAGGATGTCATTGTTGTCCTGAAAGAATTCACTTTCCATTAAGGGATCCTTAGGGCAGCTACTTCACCCCTTTCAGCCTTAGTTCCCTCATCCATAAAATGAGAGGGTTGGGCTTAGATGAGCTATCTGGTCCCTTCCAGACAGAAATCTATGATACCATGACAAGAAAATACAAGGTAATTTGAGAAGAGAGAAGGATTAACAATAGGGAGATCAAGAGAACTCTTCATGGAGGAAGAATCACAGGATAATCATAGAATCTCAGAATATGAAGGGACCTCAGTAGCTAAACAAGAACAAGAATCAACACGTAAAACATACAAACTCCTCCGTTTGCCATTTAAAGTCCTACACAATCTGGCTCCAGTATAACCTTCCAGGCCAATCACATATTAATCACCCTTATTCTCATTCCAAACAAAATGGCCTGCTTCCTGTTCCCCATCCATAGGCCTCCACCTCCCACCTCAGTGCCTTTGAAGTCTGTCTGCCATGTCTAGAATGCTGCCCCGCTCTCCACCTCAGCCTCTAGGAAACTCTACTTTTCTTCAAGGCTTAGTTCAAATGTCTCCTCCTACATAATGCCTGATTTTCCCAGGTATTGGTACACCCGGCTTAATCACTTTTTACTTGATTTGTAAGTATTTTGCGTTTACTTATCTCTGTGTATGTTGTTTTCCTCCAATAGAATGAAGTCTCTATGAAGGCACAGACTATTGCCATTTTGGTCTTTGCGCCTGAGCACCTGGTACAATACCTTGCACACAGAAGGTGTTCAATAAATGTTGAATTGAACTGAATGAACACAATAGTGGCTAAAATTGTGACTGGAAATTCTTAGCTCTATTTCTATGATAACCAAATCATGAGGTGATAGACTAAGCTGCCTAAAAGAAATTTGTTCTTTGAGAAATTTGTACCTTTTCTCTAGCTGTTAGAGTTCCACTGAAGGCTGACTTGTGAATTATTGTTTGTCCTTAGTTCTCAGAGGACCAATAACATCACAAAGGTGGTATCTAGACTTAAGTGATTTGGGTTTAAGTGAGGCAGAGCTGGGCAAAGACATCAGCCTTACTTTCTCCTCCAGGCATCAGAGTCCAGTGGTAAGACAAGAGCCAAGACTAAGGCCCTATTCTTTGCACTGCACAGTAAAACATTAAGGCCAACCTATTTCACAGCAAACTTGGGGGAGAGTCTGGCTTGTAACTGCTCTTATCTTTGCAAGATTGTTTTTTCTGATTATTCCAGCTGAATAGAGCCCAGGGAGATGACTATTTCCTCAAAGTAGTGCTTCTTTAAATACTCAGCAAAGAAAATCTCTCTTAAAGGGACCACAGAGACTGGATGAAACCTTCTGATAAGCCAAGATCAAATCACCTACTTAGAAAACAAATGAATGTTAACTGCTTAAGGTCAAAGGCAAATATAGCTCTAAATTCCTGATTCCTTCTGTCTGGTTCATTCCTATCAATTTTTTTTTAAAAAAAAAAACTCGTTCTTCCTATTACCTAGGCTGGAATATAGCTAAATGATTAAGTAGAAAAAGACCTAGGCCTGAAGTCGGGAAATTCTGAGTTCATATCTGGCCTCAGACACTACCTGCAGGACCTTGGACAAATCACTTAATCTCTGCCTCATTTCTTCAACTATAAAATGGAGATGGTAATAGCACCTACCTCCCATAGTTGTTATAAGGATCAATGAGATAATACTTGAAAAGTATGTAGCACCATGCCTAGCATATAGTAAGTACTTAATAAATGCTTGTTCCTTCCCTCCTTCCTCTTATGGCCCAATCCCACTGCTGATGAGCATTAAAACCTATACCCGGTCCAACTTATGCTTAGGTAATCTCACATCTCCATAGGCAAACCCATGGACCCCTGCTCCTGGGAGTCTACCATATTGACACCAGACTTAGTTTGGATGCCCAATCAGCCTTAGCTCCACTGAAGCTCAGAACTTCCAAGCTCAAGCAATCCATCAACTGCTGCCTCCCTGATAACAGGAATTAGAGGTTTGTGCCACCAATCCCATCTCTGTCCATAGATTTCAAAAATTGATTCTATAGTTGAAAATAGCTAAGAAAATTGTCAGTGGCCTTTAATACTACCACAATGGAAAGATGCTATATTTGTAATCAGATGGTATAGATTCAAATTGCAGCTGAGCTACAATCTGTGTGACCTTGGGCAAGTCAGTTCCTCTCAGTGGGCCTCAGTTTCTTTATTTGCAAAATGACAAAGTTGAGCTGAGATACCTTCTAGTTCTTTGCCTGTAGAAGAGGAAGTTCAACATTCACGGCTGTCCACTTGTGGAGAATTGCACATAGGGGTGTAACAAGTTTATGTTCCAGAAGAAGATAGAGGAAGGTCTTCCTCTAAGTTAACAAATACTTTCCCTTACTTTGCTCTGACTCTCCCCAGCTCATCATGTGAATTAGATAATCCCTAAAGCCCCTTTCAACAATAAATTCCATGATCCTATCCTCACCAAACAATTAACCACCCTATATAAGCAGGAGAGAAATGTACATGGGTCTAAAATAAATACTTTAGCGATTATATTTTTAATAAATTTTAATATAAATTTAAGATAAGTTCCACTAATATTCTTCTTTGGTGCCTTGTTGAATAGTAGAGGGGACCTTACATTCTGGAAAAAAATGCTACCAGAATGCAAGGTCCTGCAGTTCCTGCCAAACTAAGTGTAACACCAGTCTCAACGCCCATTGGTATGGGGCTCTCTCCTTATTGTTGGAGATGAATGCCCTGCCCTGACTGAGGGGATGGGTGGAGTTGGCAAAAGTGAGAGAATTTCAGTTCTTATCTAGTCTTCTTCAAGATTCTTCAAGTATCAAGTTGCTTCAGGCTTCTGGCTTCCAGCTTCAACTGGGAAGATGAAAGAGGCCAACTCCACTCCAGGTTACTAAAGAAAAAGACGGGGAGCGGGGTGAGCCAAGATGGCGGCTGGAAAGCAGGGACTAGCATGAGCTCCCCGCCAAGTCCCTCCAAAAACCTATAAAAAATGGCTTTGAACCAATTCTAGAACTGCAGAACCCACAGGGTAGCAGTGGGAAGCAGGGCTCTAGCCCAGGACAGCCTGGATAGTCTCTGGGTAAGGTCTATCCCGCATGGAGCTGGGAGCAGAGGGGAGTGGAGCTGAGCAGAGCAGAGCCCAGTATGGGCAGCGTGGACCAACAAGACCAGGAGCCGGGTGGAGCATGCCCTAGCATCCTGAATCAGTGAGCTACAGCAGTTACCAGACTTCTCAACCCACAAACACCAAAGACAACAGAGTAGGTTAGTGGGAAAAGCTGCTGGGGACAGGGAGTTTGTGGTTCAGCCACTGCCCCCAGGGCAGTGGAGGTGGGGCAGCTACAGAACTACAGCTGCAGTTGCTTCTGGCCCCAGACCCACCTGGTGGGAGGAATTAAGTGGTAGATCAGAGCAGGAATGCAGAGCCTGCTGAAGATCTAAGGCTAGTCCAGGTTGGGGGTTCTTGGGGAAGGAAGTGTGCTGGTGAGGCAGAGCTGGCACATCAACCCTAAGCGTGGAACATAGAACTCTTTAGTCTACAAGCATTCATACCCTGCTGAAAAACTCAA
>JAQQSZ010004419.1:0-14158 GCA_028646595.1 Phalanger gymnotis | reverse complement strand
CAGAGGCCTTGACCTTCTTTTTCTCAAGCAGGGTGGCCTATGTGTGGCCCTGGGAGAGGCTTGTTGTTTCTATGCTAACAACTCTGGGGTGGTACGGGAAAGTCTGAGGTTGGTATGCCAAAATATTGCCAATAGACAAAAGGAGCTGGAAAACTCTGAGAATTGGTATCAGTCCCTGTTCCATATATCCCCTTGGCTCACTACCCTGGTGACAACCCTGGCTGGCCCCCTCCTCCTCTTCATTATAGCTCTGTTTGTGGGCCCCTGCCTCATTAATCGTTTTCTGCAATTTGTTAAGTCCCACATAAACTCTGTTAAACTACTATTGATTAGGGATCTCAATTACCGATTGGCAAATCCCAGTCCCTCTGATTCTTGTGACAAATCTCCTGAGAATGTGTCAAAGAATTGACACACTTTGAAAAGAAAATGGGGAATGTTATGCCCTGCCCCCCTCCAGTTTCTCCATCTTGCCCCAGCTCACCCCACTGTTTTTACTCCCATCTCCACGGACCCCACTGTTTGTGTTCCCTTCTCCATGGAAGTAATCCTGCCTCAGTTTGTCTCACTGTTTGTGTCCCCATCTCCACAGAAATCTAATTGTGTTCTTTCCCTTAAAATACTTTCTCTCCCTTTGCTCAGGGCTGTTCAATTTGAGTAATTACTCTGAACAGTCGCGTGCTTCAATAAATCCACATCTAAATTTATATCCAGGTCTCATTCACTTTTTTTGGCACAACAATACAAACACAATATTAGATCTTTTTCTCATGGGCTAAGGCTGGAACACATCTGAGTTACTTAATATAACCCTTATGTGACACTAATATAATATAACACTAAGCTACTATAATAAAAATCAGGTGTGTAAGATCTAAGCTATCCAGCCTGAAATTATAGTCCTTTCCATATCCAAGACAGCAAGTAGATGAGTAATTTGGTTTGTCATTCTAACAAAGGAACATGATCACATTCCTCCCAAGGCCTGAGTTGGGCCTCTCTGTTTACTTTGTGAAGCAGAAGCCAGCCTTAAATCATTCACACTACCAAAGGTGATTCATTTGTCCTTGCTCTCTTCATTAAAGTTTATGGAGACCTGACCTACAAAGGATAAATACAGTCAGACAGATCCTGATCAGGGTGGCTTCCCTTGCCCAAAGTGTTAGAAGCAGCTTGAATCTCATGACCATGCCATATTCTCACCTGAACTCTGCTCCCAAGCGATGAAGTAATCAGGAGGAGTTGAGAACCCTTACCCACTTCCTCATTAAGTGTCTACCAATCAGGGCTGCCTTTTGCTTATCAGGGGAACTACCAATAATGTGCTTTCAGGAGGACAGCAGCCTTGGAAGTTCCTTTGGCCTCTTTTGGTCACTGAGAAAGACCACAAACCTCAATTTATTGATAATTTTCCAGCCTTACAAATAAATTGAAAAATACCCACTTAGAATATTTTAATAGCTACAAGACAGAGGAATTTTAGAGTTCATGAACTTAGAAGTAATGTATTTGTGGTTGATGGAAAAGTCTCTGTGAATCTTAGGTGAGATGAAGAAGCAGGTCAAGGGAAATGAGTAAGTTGAGGAACTGAGAGTTTAGGGCCCTTGAGGCTATAAATCAATATGTGTGTTGAAATCTCTTAGTGTGGGGTCATGAGTTGATGTAAAAAGAAAAGTTGCGAGCCAGATATAGATATATTCTCCTTGAAGAAAGGAGAGTGACCTGAAGGTTTGCAGATAACCACTACTCAATTTGATTGAGTTGTAAATCTGGATTAATAAAGGTTAATTACCAGTAGTGGTAAAGGGAGAGCCTGGAAGTGACAATGGATTAATCTAACTCCTCTACCTCAGTCACTAAGTCAGGGAAACAAGTGAAGGTGCAACCAGGGCTGGCAGGAAGTCCAGGGAGGGAGCCAGATCTCAGCTAGAACCAGAAAATGAAAGGAAAAGGAAAAGAAAAGATTTAAGGCAAAAGCAAGTTTCTTATCTATGGATTAGTCATTCTAGAAAGCACAGTGGAAGGGGTAGGTTACAGGGAGGTGGAGGAAGACTGAGGGGGATGTGATATGAGCTGTGGGAGACATAGCATGGAGTTTAAATAATGACAGCTGGGAGTTCAGAATCACTGGGATAGGAAGACTATGATATTCTCCCCAGGTAGGAATTTCTTAATCATTAAGGAATGAGTTTAAAAAGATTTGCAACATACTGAGGGGTTTGGCCCAGGTGAAGTGACCAGTGCCAGGGAGAGCTAGTGGAATGGTATTTTTCTCCTTTTAGACAAGGCAAGGGGATTCCAGGCCAACAGATACGTGAAGGGAGAACAATGCAATGGTTTGTCTCTCTCTGTTCCCTGACAGTGTATAGGAATAAATTATCAGTCCCTTACTTGATTCATATTATACACCAAATACCTTTTTATTCTTCCTTTTGGGGGAGACAATTGACATAAGCCAAAAGGTAAGTTATAAGTAAATAATTCTGAGGGTTTTGGGATCTGATTGAACTGAAGTGTGTGCATGGAACCAGACCTGAGAGCAGGCATAGTACAAGTCCTCCAAAGTCTGGATAAAACTTACTTTTCCACTCACATCACCTTATTCCCTTTTATACGTACATGATTTCAATCCAACTAAACTACTATTATCTGGTCTTACCCTGCCCTTTCCTTCCTCCATGCATTTGCAAATTTTTCATCCTTCCTCTTTATCAATTCATGTTACTCTTCTTGTCAGGCTTGACTCAAATGCCACTCTACTCCCATGAAGCCTTCTCTCATTCTCTCAACTAAAAATGATCTTTCCTTCCTTGTGTTTTGTAGTCTTTTGTACGGATCTCTTTTGTGATTTTTATCACATTCTTCCTATATTATGTTTATCTTTATTTTTTTCTTCTCTTATAGACTCAGACTCCTTGAGGACAGGGACTGTTGCTTCATATTTGTACCTCTAAAATGCATTTTGAACTTAGGATAGGGATAGAGACTGAACATTAGATTTCACTGCTACATCAAACTGCTGGAGAAGTAGACTTCTTTTACCAATCTAGGTCAATCTTTTCTGTTTTAATGCTTTCTATAGTCTTAGAGAGTTGCACAGAGCAGAGGCATCAGAAACTTGAGACTTACAAGCAGCAGCTGGACCTGGATTAAAATGCAATTTATAAATATTTAACAAAATAAATAAAATATAATAAAACATGGATAACATTTCATTTTAAAACTAGTCAATATAGGTCCCTCAGGGCTAGTGGCTTCCCTTTCTATTTGAGTTGACAACACTGGCTTAGAGCACTGAAAGGTTAAGTGATTTACCCAGGGTCACACAGCCCAATATCAGAAGAATGATTTGATCTCAGGACTTTCTGGTTTCAGGGCAAACTTTCTATCCACTATCTCATAACTGTCACATAGTAGTTGATTAATTAATGTTTGCTAGATGTAATTCAATTGAACTTATGAACTGAAAATCACAACTGAAATAAAGCACCCTTGTCCAAAGGAGGCTGTGGAACCATGTAAAGAACTAAAACTAAGACTGAGACAAATTTGAATTTGTCATTTTCCATATTAACTGTGTGACTTTGTGTTTCCACAATCTGGCTAGCAGCTTCTGTTGGGGTACACGATCCACCCACAGCCAGCACCCAGAAAGCCCAGGTTCTTTTGATCTGCCTTAATAAGGAAAGCAAGGTGAAGGGGTTGACAAGCTTACTTTAGTTCAGCACACAAATATCATTCACTTAGTTCAGGGGAAAAATCCAGCACCCCGAACTTCAGAGCAAATTACAAACAAATTACAAACATCAACAGACAGACCCAATACAATTCATAGTTACCAACATCTAGGTTCAGCCTGGGAGCTCAGAACAAGGGCTGGCCCAGAGTCAGGTGCCACCACTGCTGCGGCAAAGAGCTCCAAGGAAGCTGAGGCCAACCCTTGATTTTTATATCTTTGTCAGTGTCAGGGGTGAGTCACACATGCGACTCACCCACGTGACCTAAAATTGTCACAAAGAGGCAGACTTAAACCCACATGGTCTAAGAGCTTCTGCTGTCCCAGACATGTAAACTTGGCCCTTCCTGGAGTTAGCCCCACCTTGGGCCCCACCTTAGCTGCCAATCCACACCCACATAGGTTTTACACCTAATAGGGGTTTGGGACTGGGGCTTAGCACTTAGTAAGATTCAATGAAATAGCTGAATTACTCAAAGCAAACAAAAGCCAAACTCTTCAAGGGCACTTGTTGAACTAAGTGCTAAGGAGATCATTTTGCTTACCAACACACTTTGAGTCAATTCCTTCAAGTTAAGCTTCAATTTCCTCATCTATAAAATGAGAATAATAATACCTGCTCTGCCTATCTCATGCAACCATTATGAAGACCAGATAAGATAATGCTTACCACCACTAGCCAAATGAGCTATCTCCTTCCTCACAATTATACCACAATTATTATCATAATCTTATGAAATCATGGAGAATGAGAGTGGTGTCTAAGTACCAAACACAGTAAGGTTTTTAGGATTTTCAAAACTGTAAATTCTCCAAACTACATCTCTATGGCCTTGATTTGGACCACAGCACAATTCTATAATGGGTTATTAATTATTTGCTTTATGAGTAGCCCTCAGACTTAAAAAGAGACCAGTTGAGAGTAGCTGTGAAAATTAGTTGTTTTCACATGACTAGCCATTTTCTGGGCCTGATACTACAAAAGCTACATATATTTTTTTCACAAATCTCTGAGGTGTTTCAAATGGATGCACCACTACCCAACCATGTCCACTGCCCAGAACAGACTCTCTGGGGCAGTACAACCATATAGCAGCATCCATTTCTAGCTATGGTGACAAACAAGACACACATCTACTACCCACACCTTAATGAAAAGTGTGATGTGACTAATCTGACCTCATGGCTTTCATTCCCATTTTAGATTCAGCCACCTGTTAGATGCTTTTCCGTTCCTCCTCCAAATAACTTTTCAAGCTCCCTCATCCACCAAAGAGCCAGACAGTGACCAAAGTTCTCCACCCATGAAAAATATCTGAGTGTATGTCCCATGTCAGCGTGAGAAACAATTATTTTCCTAAGATAATGAAAAGAAATACAGCCTGCCAATCATTCATTCATTTACTATGTTAGGTACCAGAGATAAAAAGATAAGTGATTGGTCTGTGACTCACCAAATGGAAGTGAATTATCCCGAAAGGAGGAAGATATGGTCACCAAATGAGATCCTGTAAGGGAAATGAGCAAGGAAAGAACTGAATAATTCTAGTTGAAGATTAAGTGACTATTGTTCTAAACTGTTAATCTAACACTGTATTTTAACATATTATGATCTTTTTCTACTTGAGAATTTTTATAAGTGTTGCAAATATCTTTGGGTAGAGAAATGTCTAAAGGCATGGATGGACTATGCTATTTTGGACATTACTTGAGGCCAGAAATGCCTTAAATATGATAAATTAAGAAAATTTTTTTTGCCAATAATGTACTTCAAAGTCAAAGTACAATATTAATATTATAATAATAAAAATATTAATTTTTTATTTATGCATGCATTCACTTGCTAAATACTACTTTATATATACTACAGAGTAGTGCTATAGTAAATAAAAGATCTAATGGGAGATAACTTCAATCTGATCCAATCAATCAATAAATATTTTCTAAGTGTCTGTTATGTGCCAGTCCCTGTGCTAAATGTTGGGTTAATAAGTCACCATTAGTTTTCTATCCAGTTGCTAATCCAAATTAATATATAATTTAAAAAATTCAAAACTTAACCATGCATCAAAACAAAAATTCAGACATGGATAATATAATAAGTGAACTGATATAAAACAATTGTTAAAATGTATATATCACTTTAAAGAAAATAACAAAAGCATCCCATTTGCTTCTTGGTCTCCTGATCTCTTTTCCTTATGTATATAGTTTTTCAGATAATTCTGCTTTCCCCTCCCTCTATGTAACTTCTTGTACATTATTATCCTGAACATTTTTATACAAATTTTCATTGCTTCTAGAAAAAACCATAAACATTACATTACATAAACATGGCTTCCTCTTAAAATCATGCCAAGTGAAAGTTGTATACTCAGTTTTCTGTGACTCTTGTTGCTAACTCTCCTTACTAATTTTTTTTTTGGGCAGAGCAATTGGAGTTAAGTGACTTGCCCAAGGTCACAAAGCTAGTACATGTGTCAAGTGTCTGAGGCCAGATTTAAACTCAGGTCCTCCTGACTCCAGGGCTGGTGCTCTACTCACTGTGCCACCTAGCTGCCCCTCTCCTTACTAATTGACACAATAAATTCCCTTTTTAAAAATTAATTCCTTTTCAATGAACCAAAATCTACCTTCTCTCCATTCTACCTCTCCTGCTCCCAATTTAAAAAGAAAATCAACACCCTTATAATAAATATATATATATATATATATATGTACATATAGTCAAGCAAATCCCTACATTGGCCAAAAATATATGTCCCAGTCTGCATTTCGAGTCCCTCTCCTGTCTGTCAAAAGAAGGATAGGAAGTTTTATCCTGAGTACTCGAGAATCATTGTTCATCATTATATTGAAAATTCTCAAATCTTTCAAAGTTGTCAGTTTTCATGATACTATTGTATCATGAAATATCATAATATTATTGTATAAATAATTCTCCTGGTTCTGCTCATTTCACTCTGCATCAGTTTATTCCTAGGTTTCTCTGAAACCATCCCTTCATCATTTCCTATAGCATGACTATATTCTATCATTTTCTAACTTATTCATTCATTCATTCTGTTGCAGTTTGGGGTTCTGGGAACCCTAAAATATAAAGGTATGGGGGAGTCTGCCTGGAAAGAATTTAACCACTCAAGTCTTCTTTCAGTCAAAATAGCAAGGTTTATTGCAACACCAGTATGGCTGGCAAGATTCCTAGTAAATCTGCAGTCTGATTGGGGAGAGATTGATACTTATACACAAAAAAGAGAAAAAGGTTCAGTGAAAAGATCTTAATGGAATTGAGGAGTGGCAAATAGCTTGGGGTGGGTGAGGTGCCACAGTGTAAAGATCTAGATGGTATTAAGGAGTATCAGGTAAGTGAATTAAGTAATGAAGGTGGGCTGGGGTGTGATATATGCTTTGGGCAAGATATTAGGCACTGGGTTATGTGGGGACATTCTGGGACTGGGCTACTGAAATGTATGGGAAAATTCAGGGTCCAGGTCCCATCACTCCATCATTAAATGTAAGGATATGGAGGGGGAGGGGTCTTCCTGGAAAGAATTCAGCCACTCAAGCCTTCTTTCAGTCACAGTAGTGAGAGTAATTGTATGGTGGACAAGATTGCTAATAAATCTGCAGTATTGTAACACCAACTGGAGTGGGCAGAGTTCCTAGTGAATCTGAAGTATTGTATTCCAAGTGAGCGGAATGCTGAAATAGTGAAGCCCCCTCAGCATGGGACAAGACCTTACTTTTCCTGCTCTCCACCCCCACCCTGCACCCCATCTACAATTTTAGAAACTGCTCTGCTGAGAAAGTAGAGATAAGAAATTACATCAGTAGACAGACACGTGCAAGGTCCTGTTTATCTAGCTTTTACTCCCTTTTTGCTGAAAATCAGTCCCCAGTCTCATGCTGTTGCAACAATCTTGCTAGCAACTACTGTGGCTGTGTAAAACCAACAACAACCAGCATACAGAAGGCTGCCAACACAGGTTCTTTTGATCTGCTTTACTGAGGAAAGCAACATTAAGGGGTTAACAATCTCAATACAATCAAACATGCAAATATTATTCACTTAGTTCAGGGGAAAAAGCCAGCACCCTGAACTTCAGAGCAAATACAAACAAATTACAAACATCAACAGACAGACCTTGTCTGATTCAAATCTCGATGCATATTTACCAGGCTTTAACAAAGTCCATATGTCTGGGTTTACAACCTGGAGGGCTCTTAACTACAGCTGCCCAGAGTCTCCATATCAACACACCTTCAAGAGTGAGAACCCTCTGCAAATAGCTCTGCTCTCTCTTTTTATACACTCTTTAGCCATCATCAAATGTCATCTGAGTGACCAGAATTTAGGCTCCTACTGTTGGCTCTGGTCTTAGGAGCTCCCCCTAGGACCCTGAGGGCTTCATGCCCACATAGGCTTAGCACCTAGTAGATAGGGGTTTGGGCCTGGGATTTAGCACCTAGTAAGACTCGATCAAAGACACCCAACTTAATTGATATTACACATGCTTGCCTTTTTGCTCTTTGTTCTCTGTTGCTGCAGAGAAAACTCACTGTTTAGAATGTGAACTCCAAATCCCGTCAATGGGATGAGGAGCCAGTAGGGGGTTGGAGAACTCTGTGTTAGGGTCTATATAATTTGCTTTGCTCTATGTGCCACACACACATACATGCTGGCATCATTTTGGGCCATGCTGGGGTGTGTCCTTACTCATGAGAAAGTAATACACTTGTTTTTGCCTTTTCTCAAGAATGGTCTCTGTATATTTTAATATGAGTAGTGGTCTCTGACCCATACAGTTTTGGTGTATTGGCCAGGAAGCCCCTTTTTGGGAGGGGTCTTAGCATACTGAATCCCAGGACTGGTGCCCACTGTAATTGCCAGTGGCTCATGGGACATTGGTTTGTGAAAACCTCTCTCCTGATTAGATAAGGACCCAAAGAGAGACTCTTTCAGGAGGCAAAAACAAAACTGGAATGGAGCTGCTGATAATATTAGAGAAGGCCACCCAGAGGAACAGGCCAATTGATCTGGTCATGTAAGTCATGTGCATGATCTGAGGTGAGCGAGATCCGTGAGTCCTCTAGAGGGCAAGACCAGTGAGCAATTCCTGGGAGACCTGGGTGATCGAGTGAGCTTCCTTTTGGCAAAAGGAAAGGGAGATCTTGTGAGCTTCAGCCTGGGGATGGGTGGCAATCACCCACTAGGGCTTAGACTAGCTAATTGGAAGTTACCAAAGTACAGAAGGGAAAGACAAGAGAAAAGAAAAATGCTGGCGATGTCTAATTTGTGCAGTGGATTTCTAAGAATCCTCTCTGAGCTCTCTCTCATTTTCTGTCTGTATCTGTTCTGTGTCTCTCTGTGGAGTGAGTGTGTAATCTGACACCCTATAAGGTCCCTATATCTGTCTGTCTCTCCCTGACTCCAGTCTTTTCAGAGGAGAGGGTGGGAGGGGGAGAGAGAAAGAAAAGCATTTTATTGTTTAGATTATATGATGGAAAAAGGCAAATTGAAGAGGGAAATAAGATATGGGCACTTTTAAAGGACTTTAATCAAGGTCCACCAAAAGGGATAAGTATAAGGAAGGTATAATCCATTTTAGTGGAGGTTTTGAAAGTAAAAAGATTTGGAAACTCTTGAAGAGTTGTTGGAAAATATTTACTTCCTCCCTCCCACATTCCAAGTTGTTGAATGTAGAAGAAAGAAAAATAAGGAGGAAAGGAAGGTGAATCTTTTCCCCTCAGATCAAAAGGAGGAAGGCTAAATAAGTCTTTAACCATTCCCTGCCTTACCTAAGAGGGAAAAACTTTTGTGTAATAGGACCCAACTGGAAATAAATTGAATCCACTCTGGTCATATTTAAAATATGAAAAGTGGGATGTGTCATTCCTAATTTAATGCTTAAGATAGGTTAGAATTTATTTTACCATTTGGCACTAAAGCAAGATTAGTAAACAAAGATTTTAAGCAGGTAGGTTATAGTGAAATGCTGATAGCCTAATTTAAAAACCAATAGATAAAGTTCTGGAGAGATAAAAGGAATTATGTCCACCCACCTTTCCGACTAGATCTGTGGGTGGGTTCTATTAAATCTAATATGGATATTGGCTATGGTAAAGATGCTGGTTATTGTGAGTTATTATCATTACTATTCAATTAATTATTAAATTTCTCTGCCTGGAGGGGAAACTGATCATATCTTGTCAGCAATGATTCAAATTCCTTAGGCTTCCTTTTTACCTGGGCCAAAAGAAGTAGTTAGAATACTACTAATACCCAGCACATTTTAAACTGACTTGATTATAATAGATGATTCCAAACTCTTTGTAAAACTTACCCAAGAAAAATGTGAATGTGAATGGGAAACTGAAATATTGAAGAAATATATGAATTTGTGGATAATATTCCTTAATAAATGGCCAAGGGTATTGAACTTAGAAATGTGTATTTGTATAATTTTGAAAGTACATATTGTTATTTGGCATTGAGAAATTTATTAACTATATAGCCCCAAGAAAGTTCTATTTACTTTAGTTTACTGTTCAGTAAGGGGATGGTGGTGGAATTCATTCCCAGGGATATTACAAAGATCACATGAGTGTAAAGGTGCTTGGCACAATGCTTGGCATAAAACAAATGCTATTTGAATGTAAACTGTTTTAAGTTGAATATAATTGCTTCATATTCATTAACTTTATGTGGATTTTCTTCAGTATGAAGTTTGTCAATTGTAATGAAATGAATGATTCTCTGTGTAAGGCAATTTGGGAACACATCTGACTAAGGTAAAGCCACCAAGATGGTAATTAACTGATTGTGGTTTAAAAGTTTAAATAGATGATAATTGTTTATGGTACTGTTGTATTTCTAAAATTTTCCTTTATTACATAATTTGGTAAACAACCGTATCATCTGTGTTGTCAGAAAAGCAATTTCTCTTATAATCTAAATGCTGTTAGGTTAGGAATTGTACTATAAAAAATGGTGAATGAGTTAGGAAACCTTTAAGTCATTCTATTTGACCATGGGGCATTTCCTTTTTGGGATCCAGATCCCAAAGACATGGTCTTTTTTTCCTTTTGGGGGTTCAGATTCCCATCCCCATCAGTGTAATTATAGCACCTGAGCAGAGCCTTGATGGAAGCCAAGGATTCAAAAAGGCAGCGAGACGTGAGGATGGAGTGTGTTAGAAGCAAGACCTGAAACATTAAGCACAGAAAAGAACAAAACTGCAGAACCCACAAAATAGCAGAGGGAAGCAGGGATCCATCCCAGGACAGCCTGGATGTTCGCTGGATGAGGTCTATCGCGCACGAGCGGAGGACAGCAGAGCCCAGCACCGGTGGTGGCAGGACCAACTAGACCAGGAGCCAGGTGGAACAGGATCTAGAGCCCTGAATCAGTGAGCTGTGGCAGTTATCAGACTTCTCAACCCACAAACACCAAAGACAATAGAGAAGGTTAGTGGGAAAAGCTGTGGAGACAGAATGAAAAGAGTTCACAGTTAGGCCACTGCCCTGGGGGCAGCAGGGTGGTGCAGCTACAGAACTATAGCTGCAATTGCTTCTGTCCCCAGGCCCACCTGCTGGGAGGAATTAAGTGGTGGATCAGAGCAGGAGTGCAGAACCTGCTTAAGATTTCCATCAGGTCTGGGTTGGGGTTCTTGGGGAAGGAGGAGTGCTGGTGTGGCAGAGCTGGCTGTATAGAAATAGCTCGGAAAACAATAGAAATATTTTTATGAAGAAATGTCTTGTAAAATCCTTTGCATGATTTTTAGAAGGCCTACTAAATTTCTAGCCAGTCTGTTGCAGCAATTTGACACTGATGACAATTATGTCCAAACCTACTGTGAATTTCTTAAATTTTATTTAAGTTTCACTCCTAGGTTTGTCGTGTCTTTGGATTGACCTTGAATAGATGTGCTCAGAGAAACAGCAAAGGATAGCAAACAGACCCAAGGTTTTTCTATTAACCCCTCTCATCCCAGATCAGTTGAGAGAGAGAGAGAGAGAGAGAGAGAGAGAGAGATTTTCCCCCACCTGGCAAAAGGATGAAAAAAAAGTGCTGCTGCCGGCACAGTCAAATGGGGAAGCAACTGTAGGTTGATCGGGGTTGAAAAATAAGGGGATGGGGATGCTGTGAGCAGGTCAAACAAGAGAGCAATTTATTCAGTGGGGACAGGGTCTAATATACTAAAGAAAAAAAAGCATGACATTGGAGTGTACTGGGGCCCCTCAGTCTTTGCACATCAGCCGAGATCCTGTTTTTCTGAGATAACTAGAGAAAAGCACAAGGTCTGCAAATATTTGAGCAGAGGTCAGCTTGAACCTGAGAAAATCTTGCAGACTGTGGCAAGGAAAATAACAGGTGTCAAGGCAACAACCATGGGTCATGGGGAGGGGAGCTCAGGGGCCTGTAAGAGACCAAAGGTTCTCTTCAAAAAAGGAATGGGCGGGGGGGGGGGGGTTATGTAATGTGTGCAGGCAGTGGCACCTAGTGCCATTCTGGTAGAAGAAAGTAGGAAGTAGGAGAAGGGGCCAAAGGTAGAGAAGCCTGCCAGTCAGTGTCTATACCTAAGGTAAGACAGCCCATCCCTTTATAAATTATTATTATTTTTTCATGATCTAGAAACGTATTTGATGTCATTGAAATTAATTGTTTTTATTACTGTTAGGAACAGTTTGGTTATTTTGTTGATTATTGTTTTAATGCTAAAACCAAAAAAGGTTAATTGATTACTGTATGTGGAAAGAAGGGGATTGTGTAAAGCCTTATGAATTTGGTTCTGCCCATTCAGAACAGTCTTCCTGTATGCATGGGAGTCAGCAGGCAAAGGGCACCAATATTAACCCCTTTGCTGGGGTCCATGTTAATTCTCTTTATTTCGTGACATTGCCAAGACACCTGGAAACTATCTGTATGGGCAAGGTCATCAGCCCCGGGAAAAGAACTTGTTTGATTTCTATAGGTCCTAAACGATGAACTTAGCTTGCTGAGAGGTTACAAGTTTATGTACAATAAATAGAAAGGATTCTAACAATTGGCTATTACACCAGGACAAGTTTAGATTTAAGAAGAGAAAGATGTTTAATGGAATCACTTATATATGTGAGTCCTAGTAAATCTTTATTGCTCATTGCAACTCCATGAAAGTAAAAGTAACTGTATCTGGCTCTAAGCTCTGACTAGCGAGACTTGCTGTTTCAGGTGAAAGGCGCTTGGGACCATAACTAATTTGCTTTGAGTTTGAATTTGGGTATGGTTGTCTGCATTAAATAGGTATCTGAGAGAAATGCTACAAGATAAGCTACTCAGAGGGAATGTGATCTTGTGTTGTTAACAGGTAGAGGTCTGCATTTGGGAAAAATGCTGAGGGGACAATCTTAGCCTCAATCTAGGATGGGATCCTCCTGACTCAGTTTCCCCATTGTGTGTTTCTTTGGAAAGAAATGTTTCCCACCTGACTATTCCTGAGTCTGGCTATGAGGAGAAACAGATAGTGCATGATTGGAGAACTGTGACTCTATCTGAATTTAAACAAAGCTAAGTATGTGTTATCCTGTCATATTTGGTATGTCACCTGTCCCTGTTCTTTTTCCTTCTATAGTAAGTTTCTATGATCAAAGTCAGCATGAAATATGAGCTCTTTGTGTTATCTTGCTGGGAAATCTAATGATATTTTTGTCTAGAACTAGAACATGTGCAGAAATTTATGTCAACTACTTAAGACTTACCTTAAAATGTTACCTTTGTTTAAAAAGGATTCTAAGAGCAGTAGTGTTTTTCCTGTAACCAGTCTATTACTGTTACCAATGTGAGATTTAAAGAACTTTGTGATATTTAGGGATTCTGTGATAACTAGGAATTTAAATTCTTGATAATACTCTGTAATTTGTGTTACATTAAGGAATTTTGCACCAACTTAGTAAGGCTTTCTGAACAAAGGCGGAAATGCATGCGAGCTAGTTAGGGCTCACTTTGGAGATGTTCTTTAAGCAATGTGAGACTATAGCCATATCTTAAACTGATTATCGGAACATGCTATTCAAAGACCTAATGGGACCAATAACTGACAAGTCTCTTGCTGGCAAATTTCTATAATAGGAAGGTTTTGTAAGTACACTAACAAATTTACTCAAATAATTGATTATGGAAAGTCTTAGGCTACTATAGGACTGGGGCTAGTGTTCCTGTGTGTGTTCCTATATGAGTTAGGGTCCTGTGTTGTTAAGCAAAATTGTCTCCTTAGTATGGCTTTTGTTTCTTTTGAGTGGAAGTACTTTCAGCTGTTAAGTGCTAAGCCCCAGGCCCAAAGCCCTATCAGGTGTGAAACCTGTGTGGGTGTAGATTAATGACTTAAGAGGGGCCAACTCGGGAACCAGTGGTCTCTGGTGGTTGAGGCGGGGCTTGAGAAC
>JAQQSZ010004418.1:0-14159 GCA_028646595.1 Phalanger gymnotis | reverse complement strand
TGGAACCACAGTCAGGAAAGCCTGGGTTCAAATCTCTCCTCTGCTCCTTACTAACAGCATGACCATGAGCAAGCTATTTAAACTTTCTGAGCCTTAATTTACCCACCTGTAAAATGGGGGTAATAATACCCTTCATAATTTCCTCTTCAGTAGTTGTGAGGTTGAAAGGAGATCACAGAAAAGTCATGAGCTCTTGCTATGATGGAAATAGTCTTTGAGTCAAAAGATCTGAGCCAAAGTTGTTGGATGTGTCACTGGACAAGTCACTTCCTGTTTCTGAGCTTCCATTTCCTCACCTGTCAAATGCAGATTAGAACTGTCTACCCAGCCAGAGACTACTTTGTAAAAATTAAAGGGCTAGACAACAGACATTCATTAAGTGCCTACTATGTGCCAGGTACAGGCTTAGGTGCTAGGAATATAAATACAAAGAATGAAATAATCCCTCAGGGAGTTTGCATTTTAGTAAAGAAATTGTACTATAGAACTGGAAGTAATGATAATTGGTGGTGGTAGTAGTAGTAGTGGTGGTGGTAGTAGTAGTGGTGGTGGTGGTGGTGGTGGTGGTGGTGGTGGTAGTCACAGATCTGATGCCACTATTAATCAGCTAAGGAGCTTTGACCTACTCTCTTCCCAATCTGGGCTGGTTCATGGGATGGGAGGGGGGGGAGGGGCTCACCAATATTAGTACCAGACGTACTTGGACACTCAATCTTAGCTAACAACTCCTAAACTCAAGCAATCCCAGCAGCCTCAGTCATCTCAGTGACAGGAATTACAGGCATGTGCCACCATGCCTGACATCCTGATTTTCGAAGGAGGAGCAAATGAATCTCAGAAACTCCCAAGAGATGAGCTTTGATTCCCAGAAAAAAAAATTATCAAAGATATGATAAAGGTGATGGTTTGTGGGGAATTAGTATTAGGAGCTTAGTAGACAGCATAGAGCCAATAAGGAAAGTCAAATTAACCTCATTTCCTTTCATAATAGGGTTACCAGCCTGGGAGATCAGGAGAATGTTGTAGATGCTGGTATCTGGATTTCAGCAAAGCCTTTGACACTGTCTCGTGGTATTTTTAAGGGCAGCAGGGAGTGATATGGACTGGATATAATCATGCTCTGGTTCATAGTGAAAAGTTCATATACTGTTTTTAATATAGCAATATCAACTTGGAAAGAAGTCCCTCATAGATTTCCTTGAGGATCCATTCTGGGTCCTGCACCCTTTAATATTCTTATCAATTACTTGAATGAAGGCAGAGAAAATGCATCTATCCAGTGTCCATATAACATGAAGCTGAGGTAGATAAGTAATATGTGGGTTGACAGAATCAGGATTCAGTCAGTCAGTCAACAAACATTAACCATTTATTAACCTATATGCGTGTATATGCATGTGCACATATGTGTGTATGTATATGACTATATGTGTATAAGTATACACACATACGTACATACATACACATACTTTCAGCACTAAGATTTCTGAAGCCAACTTGTAGAATCTGGCAGCTGGAAGAGGATTGAAAGACCCTTGAGCTCAGTGCCCAGTCTAGCCCCCTGCACACAGCACATGTTTAATTAATAGTTGTTGGATCAAATCATATCTAATTTCTCATTTTACGGTATGGAAACTGAGGCTCAAAGAGGTGGATGGACTTATAGGTCATGGGGGCAAGGCTGGGATTAGAACCCACCTTCTCAAACCTCCCAGGCCAGTACATTTTGCTACTTCCCCTGGAGCTCTGGTGATGGAGATGGAAACAAGCCATACAATTGAAGAATGAACAAATTGGCGTATGGAGAAGGAAGAAGGAAGAGCTAAAAGTTCTTATGTTAGTACTACCCCACTGAGGGCTAGCAAAAAGCAGAGGCAGGCTTCTGTTAGACTGCCTCTGCTTCTGCCCTCCTCTCTCCTCCATCTCCGTTACCTACCAACACCCACCCATCCCTCTCTGTGGCTCCTTGACTTCCATTGTTTCTGAGGTCAATGCTGGTTTAATATAAGAACTTCCCAACAATTATAGCTATCTAAAATTAGGAAAGGGATGCTTTGTGAAGTAGGGAGCTCCCTGTCACTGGAAGTACTCAAGCAGAGGCTGAGTGAGCCCCATCAAAAATGCTGCCACTTTCATCTTTGAGGTTCTAGCATTCTGAGTCTCTGCCAAGCAGTAGTGAACTGGTAGAAGACTGTTCCAGAACTCCTGCGGGGTTCCAAAAGTCAAAGACAGGCTGGACTATACGGGAGAGAACCTCCCTGAACCTCCCACCACTGTCTCTCCCCTTGGTCAGGTAGCCAAAGCCTCTGTCTCTTTCTCTTCATTATCACAGTGTATCAGAGACCTTGGAAGCCAGATACCCAGGGAACCAGGCTTCATGAACTTGACCAAGCCTGGGGCTCCATTTCCCCCTTGGAAAAATAATAGTACTGAACTATACTGTATCTACAATCCCTTCCAGCTCTGACATTCTGATCCTCATCCCAGATCTTAGGCTAAGGAGTATTTCTGAAGGGAGACTACAGGGAATATATGGGTGGGTGATATATGTAACAATTGTTGAAATTGAAACACCAATCCCTTCTCCTCTGTCATCAAGCCCAGTAATGTTTTCACTATATCACAAAGGAAAGAAGACAGGGAAGGGATGGGAGGAGCATGAGAAAGAAGGGAGTTACAAAGGGAATGTGTCCTGTGGGTGTTAGAGGCTGTTCCTTTCCAAATAAAATGGGCTAACAGAATTGTTTCAGCTAAGAGGAGCTTTCCCCTAAAGCTGTGGGTAGCATTGTCACAGCCAAGGGCAGAGGCAGAGTTATGTGACCACTGTGGAGCACCTGGGAGGAAGAACACTCCCTTGGGACAAACCACCCCTAATATAGCCATAAATGGGAGACTGAGAGCTTAATCCAAGTTCATGTGAAATACCTGGTCTTTTTTAAAATCTCTCTGTAGCTCACACACTAAACAAGATTTCTTTCTCAAACTCTCTATAAAACCAATCACCTGTTGGTCATCCATCAAAGCCTAGCCCACCCCCATGTTTCAAATGAGAGAGCTTGTTTCCTGGGAGAGGGTTGCCTCTGGAAGGTCCCAGGAACAATAGACTGGGCTGAGTTGAATCTGAGACTTCAGAGACCAACAGTACAAGCTGCTATGATGTTTTATTTGAAATAGAATTGCATATAAAAAAGAATGTACAGTAATTAACAGAATTAGCTCATTTCATATTATACATGACAGCAGTTTTAAACAAAGAAAAACACTCATCCATTTCTAGGAGGCAAAAAAACTTAGAACATCCACGTGGCCTTCAAGCTTCATGGAGGAAAGTTGCTTTCATTAAAAATTAAGTTAGCCATGGAGATTCAGTTTCTTGGCGATCTGGAAGAGAGCAAGCTCTGGTTATTAGCCTGCAATCACTGACCCAATAACTTCCACTCCCAGCTAGGACTTGGAAGGAGTAAATCTTATTTTTGAAAATACTGTTTTAACAATAATAACCTTTGGGTTTGGAATAAAACTAGATTGGAAAGGAATGCTGGAATCTCAGAGTTGGCAGGAACCTTAGTGGGCTTACAGCCCAAGCTCCCTCTCTTCCTCAGCTCCATACAGCCAAAGAGCAGCCAGTGGAAAAGAGCTGATGGATTTGAAATCAGAGGTTCTGGGATTGAACCCTGGCTCTGGAACTTTCTACCAATGTGACATTGGAGAAGTCACTTCATGGCTCATGGCTACCACTCTATTTTGTAAAATGGTCAGGTTGTACTAAGTGACCTCTAATTTTTTCCTCTAGCTCTGGATCCTCTAATCCTAAGAAATGAAGGTATAAAGAAAGCCCCTCCATACTGAAGCTGCCATGACCTTAGCACTCACCTTCCTCATGGGTGCAGCCAGATGCCTAGATGTCTCTCCGTCGTCTGCCGAAAGTTTTAGCCCCCACGTTGGTTGGCACGAAATTGCTCTTGGCCACACCTCCTGACCTGCTTAGGAAATCTGCTAACCGGTGGGTCACACAAGTAGCAGTGTTGCAGCCTCGCTTCTGAGCAGTGACACTGATTTTCAGAAGGGAAAAGAAATGTTAGGTGTCAGCCTCTCCTGATAGGGAGAGCCTGTTTGGGGCTTGTTATAGGCAGATGCAGACACCAGAGTAGGATGAAGCTACTCATTGGCAAAACATCACATAACAATAAGGGACTGTTTTAAACTTAGTTACCAGCACTGAAGATCACAACAAGGACCATTAAGAAGGAAGATGTTCCCTGGAGCCCCTTGGAGGCATTCATTCCACTATTTTAGGCATTCTACAGTTAAAAATTCAAAACCTTTAAACCATCAGCCACATCCTAAAATTCCTTTCTTTTTGCTGGCTTCTCCATGGGTTCTCCTCCCTACCCCCCAAGAGCCTGTGTTCAGCAAAGACCCATGAGAATAAGAAGGGGGACCTCCGGTGCCATCTACTCAGTCAGATATAATAATCCATTTCTAGTTGATTCAAACACCCTGGCCCTTCTCTCCTTCCTGCCTTTCCTGTAATAAACACATACAGCTCCCGGCAAAGGAGAGTACAGGATGGTGGCACCCTTTCAACCTCTCCAGTGACTTCCCCAGAACCATACTCCCAGCCACATAACGTAGGGAAAAGGGCTTACCTGAGAGAGTCCCCATAACCACAGAGATCACTGTGAGTCACCTTTCAATGAGTGCTTGCTTACCTGTTCTATAGCCCAGGCATGTCCCAAAAGCTTACAGCCAAACAGTGTGTTCAGCAATCTATGAATTCAGACTAACTCTGAGATCCCTCAAGTCTAACTCTTGATGAGACCGTAACATTTGAGAGAGAGGGGGAAAGGGAGCAAGACCAAAACAATCAACATGACAGCTGAGAGCCTTTTAAAAATAATAGGTTTATTCAACACAGCTAAGCATGGAAGCTGTGCCCATTGGTACAACCTGAAACCGAAGGCCGATTTGCAGAATGAAAGGTCCTAGACAACGAGTTGTACCCTCTGGCAGCACTGTCAGATTGATTCACTGATTAGGTAAAAGTCTGAATGGCTTTTTTCTTCCTTAGCCAGACCTTTGCCCTTCTCACTTTAAAGTCTCAAACATTCTCTGTCAGCAATTGTATCTAATGAACACAGCAAAATCAGAAACCATAGTTTAAAAAAAATACATGCATCAAGGTAAAGACAGAAAGGAAGGAAGGAAATGAGAAAGGAAGTTAAGGAGAGAACATGGGAAAAGGCTGAAAGCCAAGCGAGTCTAGTCGCTCCCCAGGGCATCCTCAGAGTTTGCATAACGGTCATTCTCCAGGTCGCTCAGCGCCTCTCGTTTCTTGCCAGGTGTTCGTGCCCCGACGTCAGTGCGTGTGTAAGTGTGCAGCCTGTGCAGTTCCTGCGAGAGCTTGCCCAGCAAACAGGTACTCAGATTACTGCACCGTTTAGCTCTAGGTCTGTCCAGGCTGCAGGGAAAAAACATGCCAGAAGATAACATGCAATAGTAACATGCGTTTGCTCTTCACACTAGGCTTAGACTGATTTCATGCAAAGGGCTAAGGCTGTTGAGGGGGAGGGAAGAGGTCAAAGGGTTTGGGAGGTTTTGGAGAGAAAGACCATATACTCAGAGTTAGGAGAACACAGTCCGAGGGGGAGACAATGCCAGTTGAAAAAGAAAGGGGCGATTGATGCACCTTGACCTAGAGCTAGCACTGAAGGTTCTCTCTAAGGCATTCAGCATGCTGGTCAGCCTATCATGCTCAGCAGTAGGGGTTCATTAAAGAGGATGCAAAGAGCTCCCATGCCTCTAGCCTGGAGGATGCTGAGGAAGGAGGGAGAAGGGAACTGGATCTGAAATCCATGCCTCTGGGCAGCATGCACCATTGCAACAGAGAACTCTAGGAGCAACTGCCGGGCCTGATCTACAAACGTACCTGTGAAACGGCTAATTTTTAATATCGCCCTTTCTTTACCAAGTCCAACTCACCCTCTAGTGGCATTTTTTGGTGTGTCATTAAAAGTTGCAAAGAGATCATTGGAAGCAGGTTAAAGGGGCAGGAATTGTTGGGGGACCCTTGTCAGGTCATAGTGTCTATCCCCCAGACTTCATGTTGATCACACCTGAACCAGTTAAGGGATGGAGCCTCCACTCCATGGTAGTGGAGGGGGGAATCTTCCAGAGAAGAAGATAGTAAAACATCTAGCTCCAGTTCGTAACAACTCTCACAAACATGAAATCCTTGGACCTGGCCTCCATCTCTTAGACTGCAGCTGGACCCAGCTGCTTCTTATTCTACCTTCAGTAAATACATAGAACAGCAGGTCCCCATCCGCTGAATAACAAGCACAGCCTAAGGCAGCTTCTGGCCAGATGTATTCTTTTGTAAACATCATCATTGTAGGTTGGCTTGGAAAACAAATTATCTCCCTTGTGTTAGCAGGAGGGAAAAGTCAAGCATCGATGTGGCAGGTGGAGGAAGCAGCCCCCACCTGATTGGTTTCGTACTCCGCCATGATGGTAAACCTTACCTGTTGTCCTCAGTCACCTGATCCAGCTCATCAGCTTTCATCTGCACAAACTCCTTCACCAAAGCATTCAGCAGGTGCCGAGCTTCATCATCGCTGAGAGTCACATGGTCTGGCATGACAGATTCAAAACCAGGCCTAGGGGGAGAGGGAAACCCCTGCGATACAGACCACTGGAGAGCACCCCTACCCAGGAAGGCTTCTGGGGTGGGGCCGCCTCTTACCTGAATGGAGCAGCCTGGAGGCTGTCCATCTGGCACACAACCAAGGCAAAGAAAGCCAGGAGGGAAGAGAGTTTTAGGAGGATCATGGCGTCCTCTCTGGAACAAGAGAGAAACAGAAACCTTTGGACTTCTGGATCACTCCACCCCCACACCCCCACCCCAACACTTACTTCACACTTCGCTGAAATCGAGGGGCTTCGAAGTCTAGTAGAAAAGTATTTATTAAACTCTTATTATTTGCCAAGCACTGGGCTGAGTGCTGGGAAGATAAAGGCAAAAACATGGTTCCTGCCCTCAAGTTTATGTTCCATTGAGTTATGTTCCAAATAACTATGTCCATACTAGATAGGAAAGAGCAGTGAGTCGGGAGCTAGAAGACCCACGTCCTAGTCCTTGTTCTCCCTAGACATACTTCAATAAGTCATCACCTCTCTAAGCCTCAGTCTCTTTGCTCTTCCTGGAAGAAGAATAATAAGCCCTGCCCTTCCTACAGTCAAAAAGGCTGATTAAATGAGCTAATGGCTATAAAAAATGTTTTCAAGATTGAGAAGTTGTAGGAATGGAAAGGATTCGCATTAGTGTTAAGAAAGCACCACTCCCTTCTGGGCATCTCCCTTTGCCCCGATATGTATAATCATTGCCAATGACCAGGCACCAAGTCACAGAACCAGAGAGTCCAGCAAAAACCTTGTAATTCTCTCTCTTTGAGATACCTCTAAAGGACTGAGGAGTAAGAAGCTGTTGATTGGCTATGGAAGAATTCCTTGCCTTTTTATGGGAAACAGGGGTTTTGCTTCTATGGCCAGTTCATTCTGTGCATTGGTTTCAACAGGTGCCTTCAAAAGACTTGCCCTGACTTTCTTAAATAGGAGTCTTGAATCTGTCCTGTTCCAGGAACTTAATTTGGAGAATATTGATCCAATTAATTATCCATCTTTCCATTTTTACCTAGGAATAAATGCTGCTAACCCCAGGCAAATGTACAAACTGCAAATAGGTAACATGTTATATGCGCATTTAAGTAAGTTAATTCAAGCTGATTGGTGACCCCTCTGATATTCAGCATAGGACTTTTTATTTGGGCAAGGATTTTTTTTAAGAAAAACATCTCCAGAACATGATAAAGTTAAGAAAATATCTAAAGAAACATGTACCAAAGGCTCAAGGAATTGTTAGTAGGCATGACTTTCCTCCTTTTCCAAATAACGTCTTTAGAATTGGTTTCCAGAGATTTAGAGTTAAATTTGTTTCTGATCAGATAATTAAGAATCACATCAAATCATAATCAAATAATTAAGGATCAGATACCTCGGCTGGAGTGCCTGGAAAATCAGCTAGCTACTTGTGCTCCTAGCAAAGGTCTGTGCATCTGTGTGGGATCTTCGTGATACGGGCTGCTAAATTCTCTCAGCCATCAGAAATGGAAGATGATTTTTTTTTTGCTCTTTCAAATGCAATTCAATGCAAATACACTGTTATTTCAAAACCCTTGCTCAGGCTGAATTGACATAATCCAGAAATGTTCTAAAATTAAAGTGAAGCTCATTAAAGAAAGAGGGCGCCTGGAGTGGTTCTTAGAGCCACAGACAGCACAATAGCCAAGCCACAGGTGGCGAAATACAGTATCTTTTTAACGGTCCGCCCCTTTAGGGGAAAAAAAGTCTATCCCTTTTGAATCTCATAAGCACAATAGTCTTCAAACAGAAAAATTGCCTGAGCATTTCTAAAGAACAGCGGAGCTTTAGAAAAAAAAAAAAGAGAAAAAGGCAAAGTTGGACAGGAAAGCATTTTTAAAAGCACAATAGAGGTTAGTAGTTATGAGATTTCACATCTATACATAGGTAACACAATCAATTTTAGCTATGAGACAAAAAAAGTTATCTTACCTGGGGCAAAAGAGGTTTCCTGAAGAACTGCAGCCCTGGGAGCCAAGGTGCAGGTTTCTGCCTGAGTTGAGTTTCTAATGCTGTTGCTGTCCAATGCTGAAGCCTTCTTGGTTTATATCTACCGCCAGGCAGATGAGTGTAGGCGGTTGAAAAGCCCTTGCCAGCCAATCAAAAGGCCTCTTGACCAAACCAGCCAATCGGAGGTAGGACTTGACAGCCTAGGTGCTCAAACGACGTCAGCCTCCAGTCATTCCGGCATCCCATTCACAAAACGTGCCAGGCATCTCCCTGTTTTATAGGCTTACATTTGCATTGAGGTCATTGCAATGAAAAAGGAAAAGTGGGGGGAGATAAGAAAAACTGGAAAAGGGAAGAGCAAAACTCTACAAGTTAATTAAAAGTAAGGAAAATTTTTTGACGTCATCAGTAATGGAAAGATACACTTTCCTGGCTTCCTGAGGCAAGGTGAGAACCACATCTCTTTGAATGGGAGCTTCATGGGACAGATTAGTCTAGGTACTTAATGCAAGTGACTTCTACAGCAAAAAGATATGCATTGCAAGGGGCCTACAACTGAGGAAATGTTTGTGTGAAAGCAAATTGTAATCCCCACATATCCTAATTCTGTGGGCAGAGAGCCTACCAGATAACACTAGGGACCAGGCTCAGAGAAGCACACTCAAAAACCATCCTAAGGCAGCTAGAATCCCTGGTAGCTGCAGACATTGGTCTCAGATCTACTGGTCTCAGTGGCTCTTGTGGCTGAAAGTGTCTGTGGCTGGATAGCTAACAGTTAAGGGAAATGTGGTGGTGAGTCCTGAATGAAAAAGGGACACTGCTCTAGCTGACCTCCCATTCCTGTAGTCTATGACACCATCATAGTCGGTCTATATGGTGGTTCCCATGTAGCCACCAGCATTGCTGTTATTGACTGAAGTGCTTTATTTACACCTACACTTCCCTTTCCCCTTTTCACTAGTTTCTTACAAGTCTAGTTGGCCTAGAGTGCAAGGAAAGAGTATCTAATGAATTCAAAAAGAAACCTGACTTTGGGGAACCAGGGAATCAAGGCAAGACTCCCTAAGCCTCAGTGGGCACCATTGGCCCTTTCCAGAGCAGGTCGGACGCTGTGAAGGTCAGAATTCTTAGGGAATTCAGTTTATCTAATCCAACCTCCTCCTTTTCCAGATTTGTAAAAAGTAAAGAGGCTTGATCAAGGTCACATTTCTACTTAATGTCACGGCTTCAACTAGAACTCAGACCTAGTTCCAGGGCTCTATAGCACAGCTGTACAGCCCAGGCCCACTCAGACGGAGAGCAGAATCGAGGAGCATACCCTGACACAGACACCCAAAGTATTCGAAGAACCCATCCTTACTGACTTAAGTCCGAGTGGCCGTCTTCCTCTCCCACTGACCCAGAGAGGCAAGGATTCTCTAGACCTATTGACCTACAGCTTGCCCAGCTGCCACTGCCAGCCTCTGGTTCCTCAAAGAAAGGGGAGACCTGTTCCCTTCCTCTTCCAGCGCTCTCTTTCTCAGTGTTAAGGGCTTCGAACCTCCTCCCTTGGGTGCGCTATTAACCTGTTGGAAAGCCGAGCTCTATCTGTGCCTTTGCGGGAGTGTCTTTGTGAGCTTCGCTCCAGGGCTCCTGCTCTGGACAGGGCAATCATCCCAAGAAGAAAAAGAAAATGAGAAACCAGCCTGTTGTCTAATCTGTTCTTGGGAGCTCGGGAACCCGGCGCCGGGCGACAGTCACCCCGCATTTAAAGGGCTAAGTTTCCAGGAGCGCTGGCTTTGACCATTTGGCGAGCGGAGTCCAGCCCCCCCTTGAAGTGTTCTCTCAAATCATTCCTGCTTCCCAAGTCTCCAGGCTTGCTTTCTACCTTCCTCTGGATGGCTGCCTGGGGACTAGGTAAGGCTAGTTGCCAGGAGGCTGTCGGAGCCCCCAGCTCCCTCTCCCAAACTCTGGAGTGGTGGGGTTCCTGGCAGGAAAGAAGCGCTTTGCTTCAGCGGCTCCCCAGACCTTCCCTCTAGTCCTTCCTCGACGCCACCCCTACCTCCCTCTCCAGTTCCGGGCTGAGAGATCTCTCTGCTTCATCCATCACTGGGACACAGAGAACCGAGATTCCTCGGTTTGCATAGCTCCCGGATGCCTCGGGGGCCTCTCTGCAGAGTTGCCCAGGAGGGCAGGAAGCGTTCCTTTGCTATTCCCCTGCAACCTCCCACTGTGGTTCTCCACCAGTCCCCTGGCTAAAGAGATGGACTGGCTCCAGGCAAGCGTCTGCCCCTGGAAAGGGGAAGTAAGGGGTCGGAAAGTAGTGAGGAGTTAGTCCTGCTCGTGCTCACACATTTTGCCGGTTCTCATCCTAGGGAAAAACAAGTTTTCGGAGTCTGCGCATCTCCCTAGCCTTCACTCCCCTCCCCGCCTCCCTGATCCAGAAACCCTGGGTCGCCCAGTCCCAGAATTAAGTTTTGTCATCCATGCTCTAAGGGATGGTGAGCAGACTCTTGCTCCTTTCCTAGTGCGTTGTAGGTGACTACGACTATGTGTGTAAACGCCCCTGGGAATATGGGTGTGTTAGGCAGTGTACGCGCGCGCGAGTGAGCTGCGCGCTCTGAAACCGTGCATCCCAGGCTCCCGCCGACTGTAGCCCTCCCAGGGAGAGCAGCGAGCTAACCCGAGGCTTGCGGAGAGCAGGACATGGAACCGTGTGCTCAGAGATGGGGGCCCCTGGAGCTCCGGGTGCAGAGCTAGCAGCAAGAAGAGCGCCCCGGGCTCTGGCCAGAGCCGGAACAAGGGTCGGGTTAGGTGAGTTCAAGAATGAGGTCCCTTCAGCAAGAACTTGGGGTCCCCAAGTACCTAGCCGATGTTTGTGACAGAAAGAGGGCTAAAGTGACATTCTGTCTGCTTAAGCTTCCCCTCTCCTCGCAGTTGGACAATGTGCTAACGTAAATGCAGGGGCGTGGCGTCCGTCTCTGTCCGTTTGTCTGTGTCTGTCTTTGTCCATCTCTGTATATACATGTCTGTCTATATGTCTGTCAGTCTCTGTCTATATGTCCGTCTGTCTACACTCCTGCCTGTCTCTGCCCCGAGGTAGCTCTGAGCTGGGAACCCTTGGACGCCTGACCCGACTCTGCACTCGGCCAAGGCTGGAAGGAAAGTTGGCTGGCGACTTTGCTGAGGATTGGGAAGAGAGAGATGTTCCCCTGCTAACTGAGAGGGAGGGAGAAAGGTAGAAGGGTGTGCCCGCAGGGCGCCCGGGGTTCCACCCAGGCCGGGAGCTGTCCCTCTGGACGGTTAAGGAAGCCAGATCCTCTAGCCGGACCTGGGGTCTCTTCAACAGTCTTTTCCTTATCGCCAAACATGGCAGAAAGTTTCTGCTTTGAAAGAACCCACTCATTATGCCCTGACATCCTGTCCATTCTTGTACATAGGAACCTAGATAGCTATCCTTTCCATCTCTCACCCCCAAACAACAGTCCATCCCACCTCTGACTTAGGAGCAGCCTGACCTAGGAGCAGCCCAGGTATCCCTTTCTCACCGTCTACCCCACCTCCACACTGGAACGTCCCGGCCTTCCCAACTAGAAGAAAGGCAGGGAACTAGGGCATAAAGAGGGGCCCAGGGAGTGGGATAGGGTCTAACCGGGTGTTGGGGAACCTGCGGCCCCGAGGCCACATGTGGCCTTCTAGGTCTTCAAGTGCGGCCCTTTGACTGAATAGGATTTGTTCTGTGAAGTTTGGATTCAATCAAAGGGCCGCACTTGGGGATTCGGACATGTGGGCTGGGGCCGCAGGTTCCCCACCCCGGTCTATCCTCGGCTCCTTAGCTGATTCCAGCTGAACCTTCACACTCAGACCACCCTGGGCTATCCTGCCAGTGAAGGGCTGGAGAGTGGAGAGAGAGGAAAGTGGTTCCTTCTAGGGTAGGTGACGGGATTCCTGGGAAGATGTGGGACTCGCAAATTTGGTTCTGGGGTTTAAGCCATCTGGGCAAAAAGGTTATCTCCCATTTCAAAAATCGTGTGGGCTGATGCGCTTGTAAAAGTAGCGGCCACTCTGAATGTATTCTTTGTAAACCAAGGGCGTGCGAGGCTAGAGGCTGGGCTTTAAGGCACCGAGTTTCGACTGGCATTGCCCAGGTAGTGAGATCTGTCCGTATCTCGGACACAATGGTCTGGACGAGTGAGGGACCTGGGGACCTAATTAAGAGTTCCGAAAAGGGAAATAAGGCAGGTATCTAGGACTCTGTAGCCTAAACCAAGAATACTAGACTCTTAGATGGCCGGGCCTCGGGCAACAGATGCAAACCGCTAGGCTTAGGCAGAGGACCAAGCCTCGAAGGCTGGAAAGGACCTTAGAGGTACGTGGGACTCTTCGCATCTGTGAATATGTGCTTTTTGAACTCTAAATCCTGAAGTGCAGACAATAGATTGCGATACAAAAGCAAAACCAAAAAACAAATCATTTTTAGATAGAGACATGGAGTCTACAGGGAGTGAATAAACTGCTTAAGGTCATCTGGAGTGAAGGACTAAGTGCCTCTCTTCTCATGACCACTTTACTTTCTGCTAAATAAGTCTAGACTAGGTTCTCAGTCTGTAGCCTCTGCTGTGTCTTAGAATCATAGTTCTAGAGCTCTAAGGCACTCTGGAGATCATCTAATTAACTCCGCTTGATTTTTACAGGAAGGGAAACAGATCCAGAGAGGGGAAAAGGACTCGTGCCAGGTCCCACCGGGAATAAGCTTTTACCGGGACTAGAACCCAAGTCGCCTGATTCCCAGTGAAAACACGGGTCGCGCCATGCTTCCTCCTGCAGCGTCTAACGCTACCGATACGAGTTGTTAAATTGGTGGTGGGGTGGGGGTGTTTTAATTGACTCCTCAGTTCCCTTTCTCGGTTGGACCTCCAAAGCAGACAGTTCAGCCTTGTCCTACACTTGGGGAAATTGTCTGGGGGAGAAGCTGCGAAGTAGGGAAGAGGTGGGAAGTAGCTAGAGACTGGTGTCTGCAAACCTAACCAGAAGCACCAGCCCTCCCGTCGAGTTTCTCAAATGCTTGAGACCTGAGCGGCCGAAAATTAACCCTAATTGCGTAGAGCATCACCCCTTCCTTTCCTGGCCCGATGGCCCCACCAGTTTCCCTGTACTTTCTCCACAGCTTTGGGCTTGGTCTGACTTTGGGGGCCCCTGCTTGGTGAGGGCCTTTGTCCTATCCACCAGGAAAGTCAACATATGTGGATAGTACTGAAGTTGACATCAGGAAGATCCAGAAAGACAAGTCCATTTACTAAGTACTTGAACGCAGGCTAATCTCCTAACCTCTCGAAACCTCAGTTTCCTCATCTGCAAAATTAGAGTTTGACTAGATGACCTCTAAGGTCCCGCCAAATCTATGATCCTATGACTTAGCTGGAAATTGGTGACCAACAAAGTTCACAAACCCAGTCCCATCCAGACTGGAAATCTTTTGGAGTAATGGAACTAGCCCTGTGCCTGGAGCCAGCAGACCTGATTTCTACTGT
>JAQQSZ010004417.1:0-14159 GCA_028646595.1 Phalanger gymnotis | reverse complement strand
CTCAAGGGCACCCGTTAAACTAAGCCCATTTTGCCTTACTGGCACAAATGGGGAAGAGAATAAGTATTTACATAGAGCCTACTAAGTGCCAGGAACTTAGTGTAAGTACTTTTTACAAATATTATCTCATTTGATGACCACAACCCGAGAGGTCATTGCTGTTAGTATCTCCATTCTACTGCTGAGGAAACTGAGACAAACAGAATTTAAGTGACTTGTCTGGAGTCACGTAGCTCATAAGTGTCTGAGGCCACATTTGAACTCAGGTCTTAGTAACTCCTGGCCCAGAAATCCATCCAGTGTGTCACAGGCTTCCAGACTATGTGAAGAATAATCTAATATATAAACTTCAGAGAAACAGATAAGCTTCAGCACAAATATATACTCTCCCTGAGGAGAAGAGAATTTAATCATTTAATAGTTCCCAGCAAACAAAAACAGCTACTGTTTTTTCTTTGGTGACTAGGGTGTCCTGCATGTCACACCTGATGATGGCACTGGTAACAGAGGTCACGACAACCACAGTGGCAGTGCTTAGTCCAGGAACTACTCCTGTCTCTCCATTACAATGAGGCGGAGCTGATGACCTCTCAGCTGCTAGTAACTGCCATGGTTGAGCCACTGGGGCACAGAGGTGGTAGCAGAGGAACTGGCCAGCAGCAGGCTCCTGGCCTACATTTTCTGCCATGGCTCCGATCTCTTTCGTTCATGGTGGTGGCAGAACACTCTCAGTCCCCTTGACTCCCTCTCAGCTCTCTTGCGCACGCTTATTACCTCATGGGAGATTTTACTACTTCCCTCCAAAATGAATAGAGGAAGAGGTTCCCTTTTCACGGCTGTGTACAGGGTATTGAAGGAGGACTAGCACCTCTGGAGTTAGGGCTTGGTGAGACCTTTCTGGGGCTCCTCATCCACCTTTCATGTCCACCTGGCATTCAACTCCCACCTATAGCTCTAAGAAGTTGTAGCATGTACAGCAGCCACACCCTAGTAAACCATCTCAGCAAACAAGCTAAACCAGGTTGAGGGTAACCAATGGACCTCAAACCCATTAGTGAGTTGAGGGGGGTGGGGTAGGGTTTACCCTAAACATGTGAAAATTTCCCCTGGCAAAATGGGCAAGTAAAACAGTTTGCTCCAACAGCCATGAAGGTGGCTGAAGCAGGTTCTGTGGAGTACTTAGAGCTTGGTCAGACCTCAAAGATGCCAGAGTCATCTATTGTATCCCTTCCATTGCAAGTCATCCTGACTTTTGCCTTGCTACTGGACTAAGTGACTCTGGAAGAGAGAGTGAGGCTAATGACTTTGTATACCTTAACCTCACTTTGAATCCAATTCATGTGTAAATCAACCCTCTGATGTCATTGGTCCACTTCGAAAATGAAGGACAAACAGTAGTTTTACAGCCCCATGGCTCTCAGGACCTCAAGTCGACAGACATTGGGTACTTCTTATCCCTTGGTCAGAAATTTTGCCCTTCCTTACAAATTAGCAATAGTCCAAGTGACACCTGGAATTACCCATATCAAAATAAAGACCCAGTCTTAAGAAGACAAGGATAGTTAACCGAGCATCCCAGGTAGGACTTGAGAATGCACTTTACAAGAAATGTACATCAGCAGTACATGTAATAGACATAGCACTATTGACACTTCATTTACATGAAAGACAGGTACATACACATGTCATGAGAGTATGTACATATACAAAGAGTACAAGCAAGACAGCAAGAAACGAGTAAAACAATATTAATATCAGTAGGACTGTAAAGTAATAGCATAGGCAAAAAACAGCAGTGTTTATACCAATAGCAAGTAACAAAATTACAAATAATTCCTGTATCCACAGTATATGCATGATATCACATAAAGCGAATAAAACACGAATAAGAAAGTCAAACAAATGTACTCAAAATATGCAATAATTAGAATGTAGATTAACAGACATATACATTTGCATGTAAGGTACACATAACAAGAAACTGTTAAAACTGTCATCTGACTCCATGTTTCTACAATTTCCCCTATGACATAATTATTAGTCTGGTCACGGGTTAAAGAGACAGTTCTCCTCTGACCTATCACCTGCTGTTCTTTCAGCCTCTCTGTATGACCTAGTTGTGGAGGGCTCAGGCTGGCTATTAGTGCTACTGCACGACTGTGTGTCTTTGCCCTAGGGGTTCTTTTGGCTGAAGTTCTAGACAGAAAAGGTGTTCCCTCTGGGTTCTGTTCTCTCCCCTTATTTGAACTAGCAGTTGAATGACGGTACTCCAAGTCTTCTTTACTTGAAATGTCTGTTTCTGAGCTATTGTTTGGATCAAAAAACCTGCAGAGCTGGCAGAATTTTTTTTTCCAGTGAAGCTAAGTGTCCGTCAGTCTCCATCTGCTCATAAGGGAGTTTAACCAGCTCACCTAGAGGCAATAAGTGGTCACAGTGAATTGCCTATATGTGACCCCTACAGTCTCTGGGGGAGCAACTAGATGGCACAGTGGATAAAGCCTTGGGTCTGAAGTCAGAAAGATTCATCTTCCTGAGTTCAAATCTGGCTTCAGAGACTTACTAGCTGTGTGATTCTGGGTAAGTCACTTAACCCCGTTTGCCTTAGTTCTTTATCTTTAAAATCAGCTGGAGAAGGAAATGGCAAACCACTCCAGTTATCTTTGCCAAGAAACCTCCAGATGGAGTCACGAAGAGTCAAACATGACTGAAACAACAACAACCACTAGTCTCCCAGCCTAATTTGTTAACTGGCAAGCTGCCCACTGTTGCAGGAGGCCCTTACCCTCTTAATTCAAGTTCACTGTTAGAATATAATAAAGCACTCACCAATCATTGAACAATTAACAAAAGGAGGTTTACTTTGCCCTAACACAGTAATGGTACAGTAGTACTTAGAGTCTCTGGATATTGCTCTTCCTTGTCCCCATATGGAAAGGCCTTAGGGCAGGTTAAGCACCATGAAGGACATAATGCATGAAGTAGTCTTCAGAAATCCACCAAGTCTGAGAGGCCCCATCTGCCTGTCACTGGGACTTCTTATGCCTTTAGTTGACCAAGAAGCTAAACCAAGGCTAATCAGGTCCCAGGAATTGCTTTGGCTCCCTTTAGGGAGAGTTAATCACTAAGGATTAGATGAGGAGAAGGGTCATTCGCCTCCCCAGGTTGGGAGGGGAGGGGAAGCTATGTCTGGGAAATACTGTTAAATTTTGGTCCTATCACACCCATTTATCTCCACAAGTAGCTATCAAATAGTTTTCCAGTTGATTGGCTAATTCGTATGTCTCGTACACACCAATATTTCTTAACAAAACTCTGCCTTCTTATTGAAGACCATGGCAGTAAACTTGGGCATCATCATTTAGCATCATTTGTTTCTGTCTGAGCTCTTCTGAGCTGAAGTGTAGTTAGGTGGTAA
The DNA here is from genome assembly GCA_028646595.1 of Phalanger gymnotis. NCBI lineage: Eukaryota > Metazoa > Chordata > Mammalia > Diprotodontia > Phalangeridae > Phalanger > Phalanger gymnotis. Next base: position 10,744 of record JAQQSZ010004417.1, on the reverse strand, counting down.
GCTTATTTCACCTTTTTTCTCAGCTAAAAGATGTACTGATTATGAATATTTGCAGTCTTTCCATCTTCAGAGACTCCAACGCACAAGTCATTAAGTAGGTGTAGTGCCCAAACATAAGCAGATAGGATGTAAAGTCTAAGGTATCATTCTTGGATGAGTTGTCCATATGTACTAGATGATATGATAGTCTACTTAGAGAAACCTAAAACTAACTAAAAAAATTAATTGAAACAGTTAACAACTTCAGTAAGAAAGGAGTCAAAGAATATGAAGAGGCAGTTCCCAAAAGAAAGAGTACAGGCTATCAATAATCATATGGAAAACTCTACAAATCGATAACTGTAAGATAAATACAAATTAAAATGTCTACGATTTTATGTCACATGCGTTAGATTGGGAAAAGAATGATAACTCCCCTATGCACTATTCCTGGAACTACGAAGTATTCCAACTGTTCTGGAAAGCAATTTGGAATTATACTTTAAAAGTCATTAAGTTGGACCTTTGGCCCCGACATATGAATTCTATCAAATTAGTCAAAGGAAAACAGAAAAGAGTCCATTTGTACAAAAAATATTTATAGCAGATTTTTTTGTTGTAGCAAACCACTATAAACAAAACAGGTGCCCAGCAACTGGGGAATAACTGAACAAATTATCATACATGAATGGAATGGAAGATTGCTACCCTATTAGAAATGACAAAAAGGATGAATTCAGATGAACCTGGGAAGATTTCTACGAACAGATACCAAGTGAAGAGAACAGAACCAGGAGAAAACCATCTATAATGTCTGTATACCATAAAGAAAAGTAGCTTTGGAAGACTTAAGAACTATGATCAATCCTGACTCTAGAAGTCTGGTAATCAGTCGTGCTCCTCACCTCTTAGCAAGGAGGTGAGCTTTAGCTGCAGAGTGATACATAGACTTCCATATGTGGACAAGAAATCGGAGAGAGATTCTCCTGCACCAACTTGTATTAAATTGTTTTTATAAATGATCAGGACATTTTATGATGAGTAATTCTAGCTGTGAAATTTCTTTTGTGCTGCCACTATATTTTGATATTATCATCTTTTTTTGTTTTTTCCTATAGGACAGGATGTAGCTGACAGATGGTACAGTGAAGTGAGAAATTATGACTTTAAGAGTCCGGGATTCTCCCCTGAATCAGGTGAGTATTTTTTGCCATTATTTTATTCTCCAAAGTACGACGTTTTGTTTTTGTTTTCTTTTCATTATGAAGATAGGAAACCCAATCAGTTAACATTTCAAAGATCACATTTCTAGTATTTCTTTCATTTTATCTTTCAGAAAAGCAAAAAAAAAAGTTAGAAAAGGCAGACATGTCACCATTTTTTCACCTGGGTTTTTGACTGAAATATTCTGGTTCATTATAAAACTGCAGGTTTTTATAGTCTGTGATCATCTTATACATAGTAGAGGTTTTTAAACACACACACACACACAATTTAAGGGGGATCTATCCATCTCACACACACAGTGTAACCTCCCCTTGAAATCTTATGCTGTACCTAAGTATCATAAGACTTGAGAATTCAAAGGGAAGTTATATTAGGCAATGCATAGATAACTTTTCAATTACTAATGTATTATTTCTTCCAATCTCTATTGAGGTGCTAAATAAAAGCTCTGTTTTATATACTGTATATTAATAAATGGAGTTCATAAATGCTAGGTTTTGTTAGACTACGAAGGTTTGGCCAAGAAAAAAAAGACAAGTTAGACCCAAGCATGAGATGTTAGAAGTATGAGCAACAGAGAAAAAGAAGGGATCTAGTCCAGCTGTCTCCTCTGCAGCAGCCCTGGCCGTCAGTCATCCAGGCTGTGTTTAAAGAAGCCTATTGATAGATAATCCATTACCTCCAAAGGTAACCCTTTCTACTTTGACACAGCTCTGTTTGTTGGGAAATTTTTCCTTATGTCAAGCCTAAGCTATTTCTCTATAACTTCCACCCATTGTTTCTATATTTTTTCTTTTGATGCTAAGCAGAGTAAGTCTTCTACATCATCAACTTTCATATACTTGAAGACAGCCATCCTATTCCACCTAAATATAATTCAGTTCAATAAACATTTATTGAATACCTCCTACTGGCCAGGCCCCCTTCTAGATCACTGCCTTCTCATGGTAGACGGGGCTCGCATAACTTAACGAAACTATGAGCTATGCCGTTCAGGGTTACCCAAGACAGACAGGTCATCTTGTATGTCATTGAATTTTAATGGGTGGGAGTGAGTGGTCATTCAGGTGATCATTACATATACTCCTGTGGGCAAGAATCCCTTGGAAGAAATGGAGTAGTCCTCATAGTCAATAAAAGGGTAAGAAAAAGCATTCCTGGGGTATAATCTCAAAAATGGCAGAACGATATCCAAGACAAACTATTCAACATCACAGTAATATAAATTGGTTCTCCAATCACTGATGCCAAGGAGGCCAAAGCTGATCAGTTCTATGAAGATATAGAACATCTTCTAGAAATAACACCAAAAAATGTCATATTCATCATAGGAGAGTGGTATGCTAAAGTAGGAAATCAAAAGATTAACAGTCAAGTTTGACCTTGGAGTACAAACTGAAGCAGACCAGAGACTAATAGAGTTTTCTCAGGATAACTCATTGGCCATAGCAAACACCCATTTCAACAACCCAAAAGGTGACGAGTCTATACATGGACATCACCAGACAGTTAACACCAAAATCAGACTGATTCTATTCTTTGCAGCCAAAGGTGGGACATCTCTATGCAGTTAGTTAGAACAAGACCTGGAGCTGACTGGGGATCAGATCATGAGCTTCTTATTGCAAAATGTAGGCCTAAATTGAAGGAAGTGAGGAAAACCATCAGACTGTATAGGTATGACCTAAATAACATCCCTTATACATATGAACAGATTTAAGAGATTAAATCTGGTAGGTAGAGGGCCTGGAGATCTATGAACAGAGGTTTGCAACATTGTGCAGGAGGCAACAACAAAAAAACACCCCAAAGAAAAAGAAGAGCAAGGAAGCACAATGACTCTGATAGTAGCTTAAGGAAAGCAAAAAGGAAAAAATATGCCCAGCTGAATGCAGAAGTCCAGAGAATATCAAAGAGAGATATGGTTTTCTTAAGTAAGCAATGCAAAGAAATAGAAGAAAACAAAATCGGAAAGACAAATTTCTTGAAGAAAATTAGAGATATCAAGGGAGAGTTTCATGCAAAAATGGGTCTGGTAAAAAATAAAAACCTCAGAGATTTAACAGAAATTGAAGAGATTAAGAAGAGGTGGCAAGAATACACAAAAGAACTATAAAAGAAAGATCTTCACTGATAACCACAGTGGTGTGGTTATTGATCTAGAGCCTGACATTCTGGAAAATGAAGTCAAGTAGGCCTTAGGAAGCATTGCTAATAGTAAGGCTGGGGGAAGTGATAGAATTCTGATTGAGCTATTTAAAATCCTCAATTATGATATTGTTGAATTGCTGTACCCAACGTGCTAGCAAATTTGAAAAACTCAACAGTGTCCGCTGGATTGGAAAAGATTAGTTTACATCCCAATCCTAAAGAAGGGCAATGCCAAGGAATGTTCAAATTATCAAACAGTGGTAGTCATTTCACATGTCAGCAAGGTTATGTGTAAGATTCTACAAGCTAGGCTTTTTGATGTAAATCAAAAATTACAGAAGAGCAGGCTGGTTTGCAAAGAGACAGAGAAACCAGAGACCAAATTGCCAACATTCACTGGATTGTGGAAAAAGCAAGGAAATTCCAGAAAAATGTCTTTTTCTGCTTATTGACTACACTAAAGCCTTTGACTAAGTGGCAAGTCCTCAGAGAGACGGGAGTACCAGTTAATCTTATTTGTCTTCTGAGGAACCTGTATGCAGGTCAAGAAGCAACAGTTAGAACTGGACATGGAACAACTGATTGGTTTAAGATTGGAAAAAGAGTGTGACGAGGCAGTATGTTGTCATCTTATTCATTTAACAGATTCCATGATGTGAAATGTTAGACTGGATTTAAAAGCCGGAATTAAAGTTGCTGAGAAAAATATCAACAATCTCAGATGTGCTGACAATAGCACCCTAGTGGCAAAAATTGAAGAGGAATTAAGAAGCCTCTTGATGAAGGCAAGAGAGGAGAGTGTAAAAGCTGACTTCAAACTTTAACATCAAAAAACCCTAAGATCTAGCTCTTCTCAGCAATACAGTGATCCAAGATAATTCCAAAAGACTCATGATGGAAAATGCTAACCACATCCAGAGAAAGAACTGTGGAGTCTGAATGCAGATTGAACATACTATTTTTACTTTTTTTGTTGTTTTTTCTCTCATGTTTTTTCCCTTTTGTTCTGATTCTGCTTTCACAACATGACTAATGTGGAAATATGTTTAACGCGATTGTACATGTATAACCTATATTGGATTGCATACTGTCTTGGGGAGGGAAGAAGAAAAATTTGGAATTCAAATTTAACAAAAACGAATGTTGAAAGCTATCTTTCTGTGTAATTGGCAAAAAAAAGTACTATTAAGAAAAAAAAATTAAGCTCTTGGCAACAAGTCCCATCACTTCCTGGCAAATAAATAGACAGAGAAGAAATGGAAACTGCCAGAGTTTATATTCTTGGGCTCAAAGATGCAGGTGGCTACTGCAGCCATGAAATTAAAATACACTTGCTCCTTGAAAGCCAAGCTATGACAAATCTGGACAGCATACTAAAAAGCAGAGACATCATCACTTTGTCAACAAAGGTCCCTATAAACAAAGCTATGGTTCCAGTAGTAATATGTGACTATGAGAGTTGGACTTCAAGGAAAACAGGAGTGCTGCAGAATCGACATTCTTCAATTCTGGTGCTAGAGAAGACTTTTGAGAGTCCCTTGGACAGGAAAGAGACGAAATCAGTCAATACTTAAAAGAAGTTTATTTAGCCTGTTCATCGCAAGGACAAATACTGAAGCTGAGGCTTAAATCCTTTGCCCACATGATGAGAAGACAGGACTCATTGGAAAAGACCCTGATGTTGGAACAGACTGAAGGCAAAAGGAGAAGGGGATTGCAGAGGGTGAGATGGATAGATGATGTAATGGAAGCAATTAATATGAGCCTGAACAAACTTAGGGACAAAGTGGAGGATAGATGAGCCTGGCATGCCATGGTCCACAGGGTCATAAAGAGTAGGATACGACTGAACAACAACATAGGCCAGACATTGTGCTAAGCACTGCGAATACAAATAAGAAAAAGACAGTCCCTGCCCTGGAAGAGCTTAATCTATAGTGGAAGACTGCACCAAAAAGGAAACTGAAAAAGGAGGAAACCAGGGAGCATCTAGCTCTGGGGCATGTTGTTCCCAAAGAGTAGAGTGGAGCAGAGCAGCTGATGGAAAAGCCATTATAAAAGAAGGCATTGGGAGGAGTTTAGTGCTCTGCCCTCCAGTTAGAGGGGAGAGACAACTAAGGCTGAGTTGAAAATGTATAGAGTTTAAAAACCTGAGTCAAAATCTTTTCATCTCTAAACTAAACACCCTCAAGTTTCTAGAAACTGTCTGAGAAGGGCAGAGTGCAACATGACTCTCCTCTTCATTTGAGCCACTCTGCCTTTCAATGCAGCCTAAGATTTTATTAGCTTTGGTGGCTTCTGTGTTAGACTTCATACTCTTAGTAAGTTTGCAGTTCACTGTAACCTCAAATTTTTTTCAAATTATTACATAGTACTTTAGTTTTGTGAATTTGGGTTGTTTTTTTTTTAATAAACCCAAGTATAGGACTTTGTTCATTTTTAATCAAATTTCATTGTATTAGATTTGGCCCATCATTCTGGCCTATTAAAATCTTTGTGGGTCCTGACTTTGTCATCCAACATGTTAGATGTTTCATGGAACTCAGAGCTTCTAGCTTTGTATTCAAATTTGATAAACATTTTCATTCTAGTTGCTGATAGAACTGTTGAAAAATGGATCCTTGGAGCATTCCTCTAGAGGCATCCTTTCAAGAATTAGTCCTATCATTGAACTACTTTGAATTTACATAGCTGTATCATCACTTATCCCATGCCTTTCTATCTTGCCAACAAGAATAATATGATAGACTTAGATGCTTTGCTGAAATGTAAGTATACTATGTATATAGCATTCCTGATCCCTGACTAGATCCCTTATCTAGTAACCTTTTCAAAAAAGAAAATTTGTCTAGAGTGACCAGTTTCCTATAAAGCCATGCTAGCTTAGTGTTTCCCTTTATAAATGCCTACAAACCATCCCTGTAATCATATATTCTACCATATTACCTTGAGTTACAATTAAACTCATTAGCCAATCTGTGCATTTCTGTTCTCTATGAATGTGTTGTATTCTCTTTTACTTTGTCTGATTTAAAGATCTTTCTTCTCCCTTAAAAAAATTTTGCATCCAGTTTTACATCTGTTCCAGAAGAAGAAATTAGAGGTTGTTTTCCCTAGTAAGTTTTTTGGCAATTATAATTCAGAAAAACGTTTTTAAACGATGCTCACCCCCTCCCTTCTTTCCCTCTACTATAATATGTCTTTTGCACCTCTTAATGTGATGTTACCCTATTCTACCTCCCCCTTTCCTCTTCTGCCAGTACAATCCTTTTTTACACTTTTTAATTTTTTTTATACCCTCACATTAAAGTCAACTTATACTCATGCCCTCTGTCTATGAATATTCTTTCAAACTACCCTAGAAGAGAGACAATTCTTAAGAGTTACAAGTATCATCTTCCCATGTAGGGTTGTAAACAGTTTAATCTTATTGAATAACATGTTTTGTTTTGTTTCCTTGTCTAACTTTTTATGCTTCTCTTGATTCTTGTATTTGAAAATTGAATTTTCTATTCGGCTCTGGTCTTTTCATCAGGAAAGTTTGAAAGTCCCCTGTTTCGTTGAATTTCCAACTTTTCCCCTGAAAGATTATGTTCAGTGTTAATGGGTAGTTGATTCTTGTTTGTAATCCAAGTTCCTTTGCCTTCTGGAATGTCATATTCCAAGCCCTCCAGGCTTTTAATGTTGAAACTCCTGAGTCATGTGTAATCCTGAATTGTTTCTTTCTGGCTGCTTACAGTATTTTCTCCTTGACCTGATAATTCTGGAATTTGGCTACAATATTCCTTGGAGTTTTCATTTTGGTATCTCTTTCAGGAGGTGATTGGTGAATTTCTTCAATAATTCTTTTACCCTCTGGTTCTCAGGGCAGTTTTCCTTGATAATTTCTTGAAAGTTGCTGTCCAGGCTCTTTTTTTTCATCCTAGCCTTCAGGTAATCCAATAATTCTTAAGTTACCTCTCCTGGCTCTGTTTTCCAGGTCAGTTGTTTTTCCGATGAGTTATTTTACATTTTCTTCCCTTTTTTCATTTTTTTTTGATTTTGTTTGACTGATTATTGTTGTCTTACGGAGTCATTAGCTTCCACTTGCCCAATTCTGATTTTTAAGGAATTATTTTCTTAAGTTAGTTTTTGTACCTCCTTTTCCATTTAGCCAATTCTACTTTTAGAGAAGTTTTCTTCAGTCAATTTTTTTTCCATTTGGCCAATTATATTTTTTAAATTGTTCTCTTCAGTCGATTTTCATGCTTCCTTTTCCAAGCTGTATATTTTTTCCATAACTCTTTTGCATAACTCTCATTTCTTTTCCCAATTTTTCTTCTGTTCTTACGTGATTTTTAAAATCCTTTTAAGATCTTTCAAGAGAAAATCCTTTGAGATCTTTCAAGAGAACTTTTTGGCCACGAGGCCAATTCATATTCCTCTTTGAGGTTTCACATGTAGGCATTTTGACTTGGCTGTTCTCTTCTGAGTTTGCATTTTGATCTTCCCTGTCACCATAGTAGCTTTCTATGGTCAGGGCTCTTTTCTGTGTATTACCCATTTTTTAGCCTATTTTGTGACTCTTAAAGTTAAGCTTTGTTCCTGGGGCCTTGAAGCTTGCCCACTGTACTGGAGTGGCCTTGCCTAATCTCACCTATTGTACTGGGGTTCTGAAGCTCACAATTTGTCTTCTGAGTTGGGGCTGGAGGCCTCATGACTGGCCTGCTGAGCCAGGACGAGGGGCCTCAGTTGTTGATCTGTGCTGCAGCTAAGAGGCTCCCACTGACTTGCCCTGACACTGTCTTCACTGGGCCATGCTCCTCTTTTACCCAAGTGAGACAGATCTTTCCTGAAGTCCTTCTAAGTTATCGTAAGCTGGAAAATTGTTTTACTCTATCTTTCTGTGGGTTCTGTCACTCCAGAAGAATCCATTTAGAGGCTTGATTTAACATTTCCAGGGGAAACTGGGCAAAGCTCAGGTAACTTCCTGGTTTCTTTCTACCATCTTGCCTCCACCTCCAGAAAAGTTTTCCAGGACCATTCCACTTTTTGATGAATCTAAAGAAGTTTTTCATAATATTTCAAAATGAGGGGTTACTGAAACTAATCTCAGTGGTCCTGGGGTTCTGGAGTTAAACACTACCTGCCTCTGCTGCTCTGACCAACCTAAGACTCTTCATGCTAAGTAGCAGAGGGCTGAATATTGCTTCTAGTTCCACCAGAGCTATGTTAAAAAAAAATTCTTTTCCACACCAAACCTGACTCTGTGGCTACCTAAAGCACTGAAATCATACAACAGAGGAGGTTGCCAAACCTTACACATGTAGTATAGTTTCTTTACGAGAAAGATAGAGGTAGAAAATGTTCAGGAAGAGGGAAATTATTTGCAAAGAAAAGTAGTATAATAACATTTAAGATTTCCACACCTTCAAAATTCCAGTTATGAGACCTCAAGTCCTTGCTCCAGTATGTCTTCAAAGAATTAGAGAGACTTTGGCACCTCAAACAAATTACATTTAGTGCCCAGATGCCCACTTGCCTCATCCACCAACATTTGTCACCAAATACTACCAGGTCAACTGTGCAAGAGGCAGTATGCAAAAGCACCTGAATTGGGAGTCAAGACCTGGGTTCTAGTCCTGGCCCTATGGCCAATTAGCTCTGTGATCTTGAACAAGTAAATTAAATGCTGAAGGTCTCAATTTTCTCACTTTTAAAATAAGGGACTTAGATTAGGTATTCTCTAAGATCTTCTTCAACTAAATAATTCTTTCTTGGATATCAGAGTAGCCTTCTGGTTGGTCTCCCTACTCTCAAGTCTCTCTCTACTCCAATCCATCCTCTGCTCAGCTGCCAAAATCCTGTTTGGTATTTAAAGCTTTTCACAGGCTGGCCCCTTCCTACCTTTCCAGATTTCCCCACACTTTACTCCCCTCCTTGTTCTAATCCAGTTACACCAGCCTTCTTGCTGTTCCTCACCTACTCCATCGCCCTTCTGCCTTTTTCCTGACTAAACTGTCAAGGATGGATTACTCTCCTTCCTTATCTGTCCCTCTTGACTAGCTTCCTTTAAAACCCAACTCAGTTTCTGCCTTCTACAAGAGACCTTTTCCTGCCCAAAATCCCATTTTCTCTTTACCTCCTTCATTCAGTAAGCTTTCCTCTTCTGAAGTCTACTCAAATTAAAGTTATGGTACCTATAACATACCAACCCCCAGGACACTCTCCCTCTTTTCTCAAAAAAAAAATCAGCACCTGGCTTACCATCTTTTTCTCCCCACTTCCTAGGCTTAGCACAATCTCTGGGGCATTTAATGGGTGCATACATAGTAAATGCTTACTGACTGACATGGGGAATTTAATATCCATGTAGATTCTCTGTTAAGCTCCATAACTTCCTATTTCCTCAACTTTCTTTTTTTTCTTTTTTTCTTTTATTATTTAATATCCTAATTTTCAATATTGATTTCCATAAGATTTTGAGTTACAAATTTTCTCCTCATTTCTACCCTGCCCCCCCCACTCCAACATGGCATATGTTCTGATTGCCCCGTTACCCAGTCAGCCCTCCCTTCTGTCACCCCACCCCCACCCCATCCATTTTCCCTTACTTTCTTGTAGTGCAGGATAGATTTCTATGTCTCATTTCCTATATATCTCATTTCTCAGTTGCATGCCAAAACAACTTTTTTTGAGCATCTGCTTTTAAAACTTTGAGTTCCAAATTCTCTGCCCTCTTCCTTCCCCACCCACCCACCCTAAGAAAGCAAGCAATTCAACATAGGCTACACATGTATCATTATGTAAAATACTTCCACAATACTCATGTTGTGAAAGACTAACTATATTTCCCTCCATCCTATACTTTATTCATTTTTCTGCCTTAACCCTGTCCCTTTTCAAAAGTGTTTGCTTTTGATTACCTCCTCCATCTTCCCTCCCTTCTATCATCCCCCCTTTTTTTATCCCCTTCTCCCTACTTTCCTGTGGGGTAAGATACCCAGTTGAGTGTGTATGTTATTCCCTCCGCAAGTCAAATCCAATGAGAGCAAGATTCACTCATTCCCCCTTAACCTGCACCGTCTTCCCTTCCAACAGAACTTTTTCTTGCCACTTTTATGTGAGATAATTTACCCCATTCTATCTCTCCCTTTCTCCCTCTCTCAATATATTCCTCTCTCACCCTTTAATTTAATTTAATTTTTTAGATATCATCCCTTCATATTCAACTCACCCTGTGCCCTCTGTCTATATATGTATGTATATTCCCTTCAACTACCCTGAATACTGAGAAAAGGTCTCATGAGTTACATACATCATCCTTCCATGTAGGAATGTAAGCAAAATAGTTCCACTTTAGTAAGTCCCTTATGATTTCTTTTTCTTGTTTACCTTTTCATGCTTC
>JAQQSZ010004415.1:0-14160 GCA_028646595.1 Phalanger gymnotis | reverse complement strand
ATTTTGAACCATTCAGATATTTATATGATCCTTTTTGAGATCATAAATTTGGCCTTCCTACTACAGTGCCTCCCTCAATCTTTCCTCTCTTCTATCAGCCTTCTCCCTTACTATTTCTTCCCTCCCTTCTCTCTTCCTACCCCCTCCCTTTTCTTTTCCCTTTCCCCTCTTACTGCCTATAAGGCAAGTTATATTTTTATATCTGAATATGTTATTCCCTCTTTGAGCCAAATTCAATGAGATTAAAGTTCAAACCATGCTCATCTCCCTCCATTCTTTCACTCTACTGTAATATGTTCCCATGCCATGATGATAATTTGCCCTTTTCTGCCTCCTCCTTTCCTTTTCTCCCATTACAATCCCTTTTCACCCCTTATGGTTTTTTTTGCCATCAAATGAAAGCCAATTTATACCCGCACCCTCAGTCTATGTATATCCTTTCTAAATGTCATCATAAAGATAGAGTTCTCATTTGTCATCTTCCCATGTGGGGATGTAAACAGCTGGCACTTATTGAGTAACATGTTGTTATTTTTCTTTCCTGTTTACCTTTTTATGAGTCTCTTTTCCCTAGTGTAACAAGCTGGAGATAAAGACATGATGGAGAGCAACAACTCCTCTCAAGGAAGCTTCTTCTAAGGTTCTTTTCCTTAAGCAACCTGAAGTGAAGTTGAAATCATCCATCTTCTCTCTTGCTGCTATAAACCAGAAGTGCCTATAGTGACTACAGAATCCAAAGAGTGAGAAAAAGCCTAGAGGATGATCTCAAAGAACTCTCTCCTCTTATGCTCTCACCAACTCTGCTCAGGCCCTCATGCTGGTACAGGGCATTGATCTTCATACCCATACCAATGGGCTTTGGAACTGAGGTGGAAATTTGTTTCACTCTCTCATTTTGAGACTCTTATATGTCAGATATTCTCTCAAGTTCAGGATTTATTTTAACAAAGTCTTGAAAGTCTGAGAGTTTGTCAAATGTTTTGGCCACAGCCCCAGGTCTTTTGCTCTTCAATATGTTGTGTTCAAGACCTGCAGTTTTTTGATGTCTCTGCTGCTAGGTCTTCTTGCTTCTATATTCATCAGAGGAATTATTCCATAATTTTATTTCCTGTTTTGATTCTTCCTGGCTTAAGTATTAGTACCATATTTGTGTTTGGTAGGACTCCATCTTTGCCTATTTTCCCAAATAGTCTAGACAGTATGAGCATTAATTGTTTTTTAAATGTTTGATAGAATTCACATGTAAATCCCTTACTTATACCATCATATTTAAATTGTTTTAATCTAGATTCTTTTAATATTTTATCCTTGAGCTGGGGGATTTGGAATTTGACTATGATATTTCCATGAGTTTTCCTCATAGGATCTCTTCTAAGTGGTGATCAATGGATTTTTTTCTATTTCTACTTCCCTGCCTTGTTCTAATGCTTCAGGACAATTTTCTTTAATTATTTTCTTTTATTATTATATTTTTTGATCATAACTTTCAGTTAGTCTGACTATTTTTGTATTTTCTCTTTTTGATCTATTCTCCAAATCTGCTTTTTCTTATAAGACATTTTGCTTTCTCTTCTATTTCTTTTTTATTCATGTATTCTTTATTTCTTGATCTCTTATAACTTCACTGGCTTCACTTTGCCCAATTCTAATTTTCAAGGTGTTGTTTTCCTCCTTAATATTCTGGATTTCCTTTACTAATTGACTAATTTTCTTTTCCTAACCTTCTTGTTTCTCTTAGATTATTTTTATTTTAGTTTTTCCTCCATCTCTGTCATTTGGTTTTCAAGATCTTCTATAAATTTGGGTGGGTGGGGGGGCAAGTGACCATTTGTTACCCTTTGGAGATTTCTTTACTTCAGTATCCTCCTCCGAAGATGAACTCTGGCCATCTCTATTTTGATAGTAGGTTTCTATGGTTGGATTCTTTCTCCTTTCATTTTTTGTGTTAATAACTTGATTTCTAGCTCTTGTGCATGGAAAATGGTGCCTCTTGGTCCAGATCTTTAGTGCTCCCCTCTAGCCTGGAACCAAATCCAAACCTCCAACCTCCTGTAAGTGCCCACAGCCAGGGGCTTTCTGCCCCACTGCTTCTACACTCACTGGGCATGTGCTGGTTCCTTCTTGCTCCCACAACTCTTTGCAGTACAGCTGGGTCTGGTGTACCTCATCAGTACAAGTTCCCTCAATCTTCCCGGGCTCAAAGAACCAACTCCCCTCACTAAAAAGTTCCTGTGGCTAGGGCCAGGCAGCCTCTCAAACCAATTAACCCCAGGGCTTGCCACTAGTTGCTGCCCATTGTTAAAACAGAAACTAGCCTGGAGATATTTACTCCTTGCAGGGACCAAACTTCTTCCTGGGATTTTTCTTTGGATCTTCTTAAATTGTCCCAGGAAGATCCTAGTTGTGCCTCTATTCTTCTTTATCTCCACCCACACTTTGTTCACCCTAAGGTGCTATTTTAACTCTTTTGTGGGGGAAAATGTTGAGAGCTTGGAAATTTCTGAACTCCTGTGCCATCTTCCCAGAATCCTCTCAAAAGGGATCTTTCTCACTAATCCCCCTAGCCTCCCAAGCTAAAAGACCCCATCTTTCTGCTGGCTCTACTGTTCCAGGATTTTTTCCTGTTGTTTATGTCACCACTGGCTGGTCCCTCCACTGATGTTGAATTCATGTGGCCTCCTGCAAACCTCCACTCCTGTGTCATAGATCTCTCCTTCCAATCTTTTAAACTGTCTTGGGCTGGAAGAATTTCTTACTTTGATCTTTTGTTGACTCTGCCACTCCAGAAATCAGTTCGAGGTATTTTTTAAGTTGTTTGGAGGGTAATTTTGGGAGAGGTAAACTGAGTGCTTCCTCTATTCCACCATCTTGGCTCCATCTCTGGAAACATCTCCTGCCTTTTCTCTAGGTCAAATTTTCCCTGTTTTTTTAAGTTCTCATCCTTAAATGTTATAGAATGTACTTAAGGTTATTTTCACTGTAGTTGGCTTCTTTTGGACATCCTTCCACTTATCAATGCTATTCTTAATCTCTGGTGCCCAGAACAAAATTCAAGACTGCAGATGAGGGCTGATAGTGGGAGAGAACTGAGAGACTATCACTTCTATCTTGCTGAAAGTTTTGAGTCTTTCAATGCAGCTTGACCTCACATTCGTGTTTTGGCTTCCAGACAAGGCCACACATTGATGACTTTGGTTCACTAGCATTCCTGGATTTAGTCTCATTCTCTCTCTCTCTCTCTCTCTCTCTCTCTCTCTCTCTCTCTCTCTCTCTCTCTTTCTCTCTCTCTCTCTTTCCCCCTCTCTCTCTCCCTCTCTGTCCCTTTTGATACATTAATGACCAACAATGTTTTTCTCATATTGCATTTATAAAGTTGATTTTTGAACTTAAGTGTACCATTTTATATTTATCCCTTTCTGAATATCATCTGAAAAAATTCAGCCTGATTCTCTAGCTCATCAAATCATTTTGAATCCTGAGTCATTCCTCCCATATATTAGTTGTCCCTCTCTGCTTGGTGGCATTTTCACATTTGATGAGTACACAATCTATGACTTCTTCTGCATCATTGACCTAATGTCACACAACATAGGGTGAAGCACATATTCCACAGGAATACTCTCCTGGAGATCTCCTAACCTGCTAACATTGAGCCAGTTGTTACCAGTGAATTAAATTTTTAATGGTTAATTAGGTATATTTAGAACTGGTCTCAAAGAGTAGCTTTTACTACTCTTTGAATCTGCCATTCAATTAGTTATGAATTCACCTAATTCTATCATCACTTTGTCTATATTTCTTCCTATTCTTTTCAAGAACAGTATAAGCTATTTTATCAAAAACTTCGTTAAATCTAAGTAAACTATTTCCACAGCATTTACCTCAGCCATTCTGTCAGAAATAAAAATAATGTTAATTTGTCATGAATTATTCTTAATGAAGTCATGGTGATTCTTTGCAATCACTGTTCTCCTTTCTAGATATTCACCAATCATCTCTATAATTACCTATTCTAGAATTTTCATTATAATTGAAGTCAAAGTCTTTAGCATTTGGTATACAAGTGCTATTCTCTTCCCCTTTTTGAAAACTAAAACACCATTTGCCCTTTTCTAATCTAGTGATATTTCTCTTCTTCATCATGATCTTTCAAATATCACTGAGTGTGGCTCAGCAATTATATCTTCCACTTATTTTTTTGTTGTTGTTGTTGTTTTCCATGCTTGGTGATATGTGGAGAAATAGGTAGTTCATTTGGATAGAGTATTTGGCCTGGAGTCAGGGAGTCTCATCTTCCTGAGTTCAAATCTGGCCTCAGACACTTACTGGCTGTGTGACCCTGGGCACGTCACTTAATCCCATTTGTCTCAGCTATCTCATCTGCAAAATGAGCTAGAAAAGGAAACAAATGGCCCAGTACTTCAGTATCTTTGCAAACAAACAAACAAACAAAACCAAATGAGATCACAGAGAGTCAGACACAATGGAAAATGAATGAAAAACAACAACTTTAGGCTATAGTTTGTCTTAGCCAGGAATCTTGTCTTTATCTCAAAGAAAAATACTTGTTATTTTTTTTCTTATAATCTTCTTATTCATCTTGGGTACAGACTCCAAGTTAGCCATTTTGTTCTCTCATTTTCATTGCAAAGTTCTAAAAATCCTCAAACCCATCAGTATATTTTCCTACCTTTATTTATAGAAAACAACTGAACAGAATTTAATTCTTATTTGAAAGTTGAGCTTCCTGCAGTACTTTAGGTCATTGTTAATGAAAATGATAATGCATATGGAGATAATAATGGCACCTACCTTTCAGAGTTGTTATGAGAATTAAATGATATAAAATTGCTAAAGTACTACATAAATGCTGATAGTTTTAATCCTTAATATTCATTGTCTTGTTAGATCCTCAAAACTCCAAGATAGATATTATAGGTATTATCTCCAGACTTTCAAGATAAGAAACTGTTAATGAAAATGTCAACAAAAATGGGGAAGAGAAAGTTGAGAGTAATCACACAATGAGCCTAAAGCTTAAAGATATTTCGGAGACCAGTTTGTTCAATCCCACTTATATGACAGGTAAGGAAACTGAGCCGCAGAGAGGTTAATTGACTTGCCTACAATCATATAGTTAAAAACATTTGAGGAAGGGTCAGTCCTGCCTAGGTTCACATGCTGATTCATGTGATTTGATCTTGGACAAGTTGTTCAATACCTTAGCGACTTTAGCAACTTTTTAAGACAAAGGTTCTTAACCTTCTCTCTCTCTCTCTCTCTCTCTCTCTCTCTCTCTCTCTCTCTCTCTCTCTCTCTTTCTCTCTCTCTCTCTCTCTCTCTCTCTCTCTCTCTCTCTCTCTCTCTGTTTGTTCATATGTGTTAGGTATATGTAGGGTAGTGAAACATATGGACCCCTTCTCAGAATGATGTTTTTAAATGCATACATTAAAATGTATAGAACTACAAAGGAAACCAATTGTATTGGAATGCTTATCAAAATATTTTTTAAAAAAGTTCATGGACCCCAGATTAAGAAACCCTGCTCAAAGAAGGAAGGTGCCAATCTATATTAGTAGAAGATCATGGCTAGTTTTAGGCTTAGCAGTTCATTATAATAATACAGTCACAGTTCTACCCTCTAAAACAAAACAAGCAAACGAAAACAACAACAACAACATCTCAGAGTGATGGCACAATCTGTTCCATGTAGAATTGAACTTTTTAATGCTGGAAGTTTTCAAGCTGGCCCCATATAATCAACTCTCAGGGTCAGGGACATTGTAGCTGGGTTTGCATATGTGTGGGGATGAGAGAGAGAGGAATTAGAAAATCACTGTCCCTTCCAACTCTACATTTTTCTATAGATTACAATAACTGAGTTCTGGTTAATTGAATTTTATTATCATTGTTGAAGTCACTTAATTTGATTTAACTCTGAGTAATCCCTATATTCTATCTCTGTAGGCAGGATAAGTAGCTTTCTTAGGATTTCAAGACTCTTGATAATGCTTAGGTCATATAGCAAAAGAGTGCTGGCCGTGAGAAAAATTGTTTTTTAGGTCTATCTTAGGCCAGGAACAATCTGGCCTTCAAATTCAAGTTCTGGGTCTGGAGTGATTAGATCTTATTTAATTACTAAATATAAACACTAAACAGAGATACAAAAACAAAACCCTTTTAGAAATTACATAAGGGTGTAGCTTTCCAACCCTCCATTCACTGATAGGTTTCCAGTCAGTTAATAATAACTGATAAAAGAACATTATACAGTTCTAGCAAATTCAAGACTAGACTCTCTTCATTACCAATTCATATAGGGTTTTCTTCCAAATGGACCTTAGTGCATTTAGTCTATCCCCATTGTGCTTTTGGATATCTGTAATTAAAGGTTATGCATGGAGTTTTATGTCTTTCGCACAATGCAATCTAATCATCCCCCTAGAACACAAGTCCTTGGTGTAACAAATTATGCCTAAGACGGGGTCCTTCACCTGATTTTACAATCATAGATCTTGAGTAGGAAGAACCCTCAAAGTCCCTCTAATTGGAACCATAATTTTCCAGATGAAAAATTTTGGGCCACAGAAATCAAGTGACTTTCCTAAGGTAACAGAAATAATAAGCATCAGAGTCTAGATTTGAACTCACCTTCTCTGACTATAGAGCCAGGGCTTTTTTCCAGCATACCACACTGAGTCAGGCATGCCAACCTGGCCTAAGGGTGATTTTCATGGAAGCAGTGTAATAGTATGTTTTAGAATTGTGTTTTTACTTTGGAAACAGAAAAAGTGCAACATCACAAGGAAATATAATCCAGGACATAACATGTCCAAAGGCCTTATAATATTTGGGCATGGTGGTGTTTATCCAATTAAATACACTTACAGGGCAAGATATGCTCTTTCTTCTTGTTTCACTTTTACAAAAGGATTCACATATAAATAAATGTACAAATGTATTTCAAATTCATGGTCTATTTAACAGAAGATTTTGGTATGTTTGGATTACCAAACGAGCATAAACCAAGGCATAAGTAACAAAAGCTCAGTAACCACTGCATTGTCATCAATACTTGTTGTCTTTCAGTCTTGTCTATTTAATTTCATTTCCTGGATTTAAAGATCTAATAGGTAGAACTACTTGACTTTCTTTCCATAAATGAGGCCCAAGATGAAGTGATTTATTAATGAAAAATGTCTTGGATTGGGTAGACTAGAAGCAGAAAGACCAATCGGAAGGTTCTTTTGATAGTTCAAAAAAGAGTTAATGATCTACATCAGGTTGGTGACAGGATGAGAGGACATATAGAGAAGCATAGAAGAGATTTTGTAAAGAAAAAAGTGACATGATTTGGAAATAGATTGGATAAGGAGGGTGAAGGAGAGTTAAGGGTTCAGTGGAGTGTGTAACTTGTGAGCCTGGGTGACTGGGAGTATGTTGGTGCCCTTGACAGTAATGGAGAAGTTAAGAAGAGGAGAGTTCAGTTTTTGATATGTTGAAGTTAAGCTGCCTTAAGGGCATTCAATTCAAGATGGTTGGAGATAAGAATTTAGAGTTCAGGAGAGAGATTAGAGTTAGCTAAATAGATCTGAGAGTCCTGAGCATAGAGAAGATAATTAACTTCATGAGAAGTAGTGGAATCATGAAGCAAAATAGTCTGTTTTATATTCCCAATAAGGCAGCAAGTTGACATTCCCATATATTATAAGCTCCTTGAGGACAAGGACAATTTCATTTTTTGTCTTTCAATACTCAGGACCCAGCATATGCTATTGTGCCTTTTTTTTTCCTTTTAATTTGGTATGACTAAGGTTCAATAGAACTGCGTAACTGTTTTATGGAAGACCACCAAAATGTGACCAAGTTTCTTCAGCCAATCATACTAAATTTCCTGATGCACTTAGCTGAAATGATTTTGATTGATTCATTCCATGGAAATGTCTTAATTTTGTTGTCACCTAGCTCATACCTCAAATTGATTATCTGAATAAATGAGTTTCACCTGATAAAGGTATAAGGGCACAGCATCTTGTTAGTACTTCAGTTGGCTTCTAGTGCAATAGGAAATGTCTTAGGATTGCATGAAGAAACTTGGTAACACCTCATAGGTCTTCTGTAAAATAGCAATCCAGTTCAGGATTCAGAAATACAGCATTTAGCAAGCTAGAGGAGAGAAGAGTCTAGCCAATGCCCTGAGAGTAAACATTTAGGGAGAGAGGACTAGAAAGAGTCTCTGTATCCCTTCTTCACAGGATACCATTGTGAGCTTCAGAAGGTTAGAGGCTCTAGATTTCCCAATGGCATTTAAAGGAGAAAGCAGTGGTTGGCAACAAGGTCTGCACTAGGAAGAGAAGACAAACTAGGCTCACTGTATAAAGGAAGTTGGAAAACCCTAGAAGGAATCTAATATAAAGTTTCATGGTTTATTAAGCTTCTTGAAGGAGCAAAAAAGGCTTCCATGAAAAAGGAGCTGTGAGGGCAGACCCAAGGTGGCCGCTGGAAAGCAAGGACTCACTTAAGCTATCCCCCAAATACCACCAAACCCATACAAAAATGTCTCTGAACAAATTCTAGAGCTGCAGAACCCACAAAATAGCAGAGGGAAGCAGTCTCCAGCCCAGAACAGCCTGGATAGTCACTGGGAAGGGTTTATCACACAATGCTGGCAGCGAATCATAGACCATTGTGGGCAGTGCTAGGACAGACTAGACTGGAACTTGGGCAGAGCTGGCCTTAGGGCCATGAATCACTGAGCTGTAGCATACAGACTTCTCAACCCACAAATGCCAAAGACCATGCAGCAGGTTAGTGGGAAAACTGCTAGATGGGGTGAGAGTGGTCAGGCCCCAGTGGAGGTGGACTGGTGATGGCGGTGGTAGAAACAGGAAGCTCCTGTAGCTACTTCCAGAACTCCAGTGTCAGCTGCTTCCAGAGTCCCTGGTCCATACGGCAGGAGGAATCAAGTGGTGAATCACAGTGAGAGTGCAAGGAGTGCAGGGTTGTCTTGCTTTGCCCTGCTTGGATCTGGTTTGCAGTCTTGGTTGGTGGTTCTTGGGGGAGGAGGAGCACTGCTATGCCAGAGCTTGTAGTGAAGTTGGAGTAGAAGTAGCTCTGAAAAGAGCAGCACAGCTCCTAAAGCTTGGGACAAAGCACTCTCTAGTCTACAAGTAGTCATACCCTGACAAAAAGCTCAAAGGTCAAATAGTTGGCTGGGAACATGAACAGGCAATGAAAACAGACTCAGATTCAGACTCAGACTTTAGAATCTTTATTTGGTGACAAAGATCAAAACATACAGCTAGAAGTCAACAAAGTCAAAGAGCCAACATCAAAAGCCTCCAAGAAAAATATGAATTGGTCTCAGGCCATGGACGAGCTCAAAAATGATTTGGAAAAACAAGTAAGAGAAGTAGATGAAAAATTGGTATCAGAAATGAGAGTGATGCAAGAAAATTATGAAAAAAAAAAACCAAGTCAATGACTTGCTAAAGAAGACCCCAAAAATATGGAAGAAAATAATACTTTAAAAAAAAGACTACCTCAAATGGTAAAAGAGCTACAAAAAGCCAATGAGGAGAAGAATGCCTTGACAGGCAGAATTGGCTAAATGGAAAAGGAGGTCCAAAAGACTACGGAAGAAAATACCACCTTGAAAATTAGATTGGAGCAAGTGGATGCTAGTGACTTTATGAAAAATCAAATAATTTTAAAACAGAACCAAAAGAATGAAAAAAAATGAAGACAATGGTAAATATATCATTGGAAAAACCACTGATCTGGAGAATAGATCCAGGAGAGATAATTTAAAAAATTGTTGGATTACCTGAGAGTCATGATCAAAAAAAGAGCCCACACATCATATTTCTAGAAATTATCAAGGAAAACTACCCTGATATTCTAAAGCCAGAGGGCACAGAGTGAGTTGAATATGAAGGGATGATATCTAAAAAATAAAATAAAAGTAAGGGGTGAGAGATGAATATATTCAGAGAGTGAGAAAGGGAGAGATAGAATGGAGTAAATTATCTCGCATAAAAGTGGCAAGAAAAAGCAGTTTGTTGGAAGGGAAGAGGGGGAAGGTGAGGGAGAATGAGTGAATCTTGCTGTCATTGGATTACTTGAGGAAGGAATAACATACACACAGAATTGGGTATCTTACCCCACAGGAAAGTAGGGGAAAGGGGATAAGAAAGGGAGGATGACAGAAGGGAGGGCAGATCAGGGGAGGAGGCAATAAAAAGAAAACACTTTTGAAAAGGGACAGTGTCAAGGGAGAAAATTAAATAGAGGGGGGAAGGATAGGATGGAGGGAAATATAGTTAGTCTTTCATACCACGATTATTGTTGAAACGTTTTACATATTTATACATGTGTAGCCTATGTTGAATTTCTTGCCTTCTTAGGGAGGGTGGGTGGGGAGGGAAGAGGAGAGAGAATTTGGAACTCAAAGTTCTAAAAGCAGATGCTCAAAACAAAGTTGTCTTTATATGCAACTGGGGAATAAGATATACAGGCAGTGGGGTATAGAAATTTATCTTGCCCTACAAGAAAGTAAGGTGAAGGTAGATTGGGTGGTGGAGTGGAGTGACAGAAGGGGGGACTGACTGGGAAATGGGTCAATCGAAATATATGCCATCTTGGAGTGGGGGACTGGGTAGAATTGGGAGAAAAATCTTGTGCAAATCAATGTTGAAAAATAAAAATATTAAATGAAAAAAGGAAAAACTCAAAAAAAGGTATTGTGAAGTAATGCATCACTGTATGTGCTTTAAAATTGATTCTGCTTTTACCAGGACTCTATGGACTAGTGGGATAATATGTCACAGATTTCTTTCTCTTTTTTTTTTTGTAGGAGACAACAATACCCTTACCACTATGTTATATTAGTGAATATCCCTTTTGGAAAGCTAATTAAGTTTTTTAACTAATTGATATGTACTCATAATCATTGAAGAAAGCACTTTTTATGGGTTCCTCTCCAGAATCTCATGGAAGCTGAAAGGGAAATGTGGCAGTCACCTTTCCAAATTTGCCAGAGTGAGTGGAAGTTAGGATAGTGGCTGCAAACCTTGTGTTACATTGATACAAGCTAAGTTTGCACCACTGGTTAGGAGGAATGATCATTTCAATTAAATACCCATAAAAATAATCACAGCATTAACTACTGGTACTGTGGGTTTAAGTTGCCTCTTTGTGACGATTTTAGGTCACGTTGGTGAGTCGCATGTGTAACTCACTCCTGACTCTGAAAAAGATATAAAACCAGGGGTTGGCCTCCTCTTGCTTGGAGCTCATTCCCACAGCAGTGGTGGTGAGTGTGACTCTGGGCCAGCCATTCTTCTGAGCTCCCAGGCTCAACCTAGATGTTGGTAATTATGAATCTGTATTGGGTCTGTCTGTTGATGTTTGTACTTTGTTTATAATTTGCTCTCAAGTTCAGGGTGCTGTCTTTTTTCCCTGAACTAAGTGAATGATATTTGTATGCTGAATAAAGTATGCTTGTCAAACCCCTTCACCTTGCTTTCCTTAGTTAAGCAGATCAAAAGAACCTGAGGTGTTGGCAGCTTGCTGGGTGCTGGCTGTGGGTGGATCTTACACCCCCATAGAAGTGGCTAGCCAGATTGTTGAAACAGCAAGCTGGAAAGGTATCATGTATGGGTCCAGCAACAGGATGTTGTCTAAGTAACAATCTAGTAAGAATAACTTATATTTATAGACTTCTGAAAATTTTATTTATTTTATTCTGAACTTAACAAATAAAACAAAATTTCCGTAACACAGTAGAATAGAAAAAAAGATGATTGTATATGAAATTGCAAATCTAATTTGTACAACTTGCTCTTCTCTTTAAATATGTAATACTATTATCATGAAACTATCTTTTTTTCTTCCTTCCAATCTCCAAGAGATAGCTAGTAGTAGACATAAATGTGTGTGTATGTGTGTGTGTGTAAATCCATTCTATTCATATTTCTATTCAGCAGTTCTTTTTCTGAGTGTTGATAGCATTTTCCTTTATATCTCCTCTGTAGTTAATTTGGGTATTTGTAATAGTCAAACTGACTTGGCCACTCAAAGCTGTTCTTAAAACAATATTGTTGTTACTGCATAAAAATGCATTTGATTCTACTCATTTTACTCTTCATTATTTTGTGCAAGTCTATCCATGTTTTTCTAAGATCATCGAGATCCATTTCTTATAGCACAGTAGTATTCCATCAAAATCATATACTACAGCTTGTTCAGCCATTCCCCAATTGATAAGATCTCTACAATTTCTAATTTTTTGCCACCACAAAGAGAATTGCTATACATACTTTAGTATCTATACTATACTTTAATATAATATACTTTACTATACTATATATATATATACTACATATAGTATATATATATATATATATATACACTGTATATATAGTATATACTATGCTATACTTTATTATCTATACTATAGATACCTTTACTTGCTATAGATAGGTTCTTTCCTTTTTCCCTAATCATCTTCTTGGAAACAGACCTAGTAATGGTATTGCTGGGTCAAAGGATACAAACAATTTAATTACGCTTTGGTTTTAATTCCAGATTGTCCCCCAAAATTGTTGAATAAGTTCACAGTTCTACCAACAGTCAATAGTGTACGAGTTTTCTACATTCAACTTCATATTCAATTCAACATTCATACTTTGACATTTGTTGCTTTTCCCTTCAATCATTTTATCCAATCTGATAAGCATAAATCGACATATCAAGTTGTTTTAATTTTAATTTCTCTGACCAATAATAATTTAGAGAAGTTTTTCATGTGACTATAAATTGTTTTGACTTCTTCATTAGAAAACTGCATGAGGGGGCGGAGCTAAGATGGCAGCTGGAAAGCAGGGACTAGCATGAGCTCCCCACCAAGTCCCTCCAAAAACCTATAAAAAATGGCTCTGAACCAGTTCTAGAACTGCAGAACCCACGAAATAGCAGAGGGAAGCGGGGCTCCAGCCCAGGACAGACAGGATGGTCTCTGGGTGAGGTCTATCCCTCACAGAGCTGGGAGATGAGCAGAGCAGAGCCCAGCGTGGGCGGCGTGGACCAGCCAGACCAGGAGCCAGGCAAAACGTGCCCTAGTGCCCTGAATCAGTGATCTCTGGCAGTTGCCAGACTTCTCAACTCACAAACACCAGGGACAACAGAGAAGAACTGCAGAACCCACAAAACAGCAGAGGGAAACAAGACACTAGCACAGGAGAGCCTGGATGGTCTCTGGGTAAGGGCTGCCCCTCACTGAGCTGGGAGCAGAGCAGAGCAGAGCCCAGCATGGGCGGCGCGGACCAGCCAGACCTGGAGCTGGGCAGAGCATGCCCTAGTGCCCTGAATCAGTGAGGTGTGGCAGTTGCCAGACTTCTCAACCCACAAACACCAAAAACAACAGAGAACATTAGTGGGAAAAACTACTGGGGACAGGGAGTTTGTGGTTCAGCCACCACCCCAGGGGCAGCGGAGGTGGGTCAGCTACAGAACTATAGGTGCAGTTGCTTCTGGCCCCAGGCCCACCTGGTGGGATGAATTAAGTGGCAGATCAGAGCAGGAATGAAGAGCCTGCTGAAGATCTAAGTCCAGTCCAGGTTGGGGGTTCTTGGGGAAGGAGGAGTGCTGGTGTGGCAGCGTTTCTGCCCAAGCTTGGAACATAGAACTCTACTCTACACAAGCAGTCATACCCCACTGAAAACTCAAGAGTCAAGTAAGTTGGCTGGAAACATGGCCAGGCAGCGAAAACACACCCAGATTCAGTCTCAGACTCTGGAATCCTTCTTTGGGGACAAAGAAGATGAAAACATACAGCCAGAAGAAGTCAACAAAGTCATAGAGCCTACAACAAAAACCTCCAAGAAAAACATGAATTGGTCTCAGGCCATGGAAGACCTCAAAAAGGATTTGGAAAAGCAAGTTAGAGAAATAGAGGAAAAATTGGGGGGAGAAATGAGAAGGATGAGAGAAAACCATGAAAAACAAGTCAATGACTTGCTAAAGGAGACCCAAAAAATACTGAAAAATATACTAAAGAAAACAACACCTTAAAAAATAGACTAACTCAAATGGCAAAAGAGATCCAAAAAGCCAATGAGGAGAAGAATGCCTTGAAAGGCAGAATTAGCCAAATGGAAA